>PVKS010013461.1:0-50740 GCA_004027875.1 Aplodontia rufa | reverse complement strand
TTTGGAATCAGTGTAATGTTTGCTTCATAGAAAGTGTTTGGGAGTGTTCCCTCTCTATCGATTTCCTGGAAGAGCTTGAACAGGATCGGCGTTAGTTCTTCTGCAAAGGCTTGGTAGAATTCTGCTGTATATCCATCTGGACCGGGGCTTTTCTTTTTTGGGAGAGCTTTGATTGCTGCTTCAATTTCATTTTCTGTGATAGGTTGGTTGAGATTTTCAATGTGAATGCTGCTCAATCCGTGTGTGATTACCACTTACCATTTTTTCAATTGGTTTTTCTTAAACAGTCACAATTAATTGGCATATGTTCTTCTGTTCCTAAGAGGCAAAGTTGTACAGTGGAAAGAAAACTGGACAAGACCTGGGACTGGCTCTGTTGGCATCTAACAGTGTCTTTGGATATAAATATGTAACTTCAGTCTATCTGTTTCTACTTATATAAATTAAAAATACCAAGCACAATATCCCTGAGGTAGGAGGATCCCAAGTTCAAAGCCAGTCTCACAAATTTCACAAGGCCCTAAGCAACTTAGCAAGACCAAGTTTCAAACTAAAAAATAATAAAGGGCTGAGGATGTAGCTTAGTGGCTAAATGCCCCTGGGTTCAATTCCTGATACCCCCCCAAAAAAATCTTAATTTTAAAAATTATCTTAATTAAAGTGCAAGTGACCAACTTGAATTCCCTTTCAGTTTTTCATGTTGCCTGGCATAGGTTTTTTTGTTTGTTTTGTTTGCTTATTGTAAGACCTTATAAAACTGTCAACAAACTGTCAATATCTCAGATTCAATATGTGGAAACTTTCTACAAAATAGCACAGAAATTATCCACCATAATACATATTATTTCTGTGTTGTTTTAATTCATGACTCTAATTTTTGTACCTGCTTAGAAAATTCTTTAATGGAGTAATAAAAGTCTGCTAAATTTCAACTAACTCTGTGTTTGTCTTCTGATATGCACACTCAAGGACCAACACCACTAAAACGAGTCATGTTCAAAACTCAGCTACTTAGCCTGGTGTGGTGGTACATGCCTACAATCCCAGCAGCTGGAAATGTGGAGGTTAGGAGGATTCCACTTTCAAAGCCTGGTTCAGCAACTTTTCGAGGCCCTGAACAACTTAGTGAGGCCCTGTCTCAAAATAAAAAATAATAAACAGCTGAGGATTCAGTGTAGTGGTTAAACAGCCCTGGGTTCAATTCCTGGTACCAAAGAAAAAAATCAGCTATTGTTGTAGTCAGTTTTTTTGCTATTCTGACTAAAAGACCTAACAAGAACAATTTTAGGAGGAAACAATTATTTGAGGACTCATGGTTTTAGAGGTCTTAGTCCATAGGCACATTGCATTCCCTGGGGCTCTAGGAGAGATAGAATATCGTGGTAGAAGGGCATGGTGAAGGAAAGCAGCTCAGGATATGGTCAGGAAACAGAGAGCTCTGCTTATCAAGGACAGAATATATACCCTAAAGGCACACCCCCAAGACCCAACTCCAGCCATGCCCTATCAGCCTGGTTACCACTCAGTTAATCTCTCTATCCAGGGATTGATGCATTCATTAGGGTAAGGCTGTTATAACCCAACCACTTCACCTCTAAACCTTCTTGCATTGTTTCACGTGTGAGATTTTGGGGGACACCTAATATTTAAACCACAACACCGAGCTATTCAAAGGGCTGGAGCAGTGGCTGAGTGGTTACGGTGCTTGCCTTGCATGCACAAGTATGCCGGTTCGAACCCCAGCACCAGATACACAATGAAGTGTCTGAGCAACAAAAGTCTGTGAAAAACTAAATAAAATTGATTCTTTCTCTCTCTCTCTCACTGTCCCTCTCTCTTTTAAAAAAAAAAAGTATGTGTTATAGAAGAAAAAATGGAATCTATAAAATGTGGAATTTCTATTAAACATACATTTGTTACTTCAAGATATTCTTAAATTAGTAAAGATTTTTCTAGAAATTAACACCTTAAGATGTAAATATTGATTTAAATGAAATAACCTATGAATTGGGTAATAACTATTTGAATTTTTAATATCTCTCAATGTATATAACTCATGTTCATTGTTTAATTATGTGAATTGCTTGCAGAATGTAAGTTTTTAACAATGTAGTGAAATGAAGAGGAGGCTAAGTAATATACTTAATATAATTAATTCTTGACAAGTTAACTTTCTCAGAAATGGAGAGTGAAAACCGAAGAATCTTTGGTGATCTTAGATAAAATACTCTTCTTTTTACCCCATATTTTTATTAGTGCATCATAGTTGTGAATAGTGATGGCATTTGTTGCTATATATTTATACATTCACACAATATAACAATATAATTTTGCCAGTATCACTCCGCAGTATTTCCTCCCCTTCCTGCCTGCCTCCCATCCTTTGGTCCCTTTCCTCTACTGATCTCCCTTTGAGTTTTAGGAGATCCACTCCCAAATTTATTTTCCTTTTTCCTCTCTAGATTCTGTATATGAGGGAAAACAGATGACCCTTTACCTTCTGAGTCTGACTTATTTCACTTAACATGATGGTCTCTAAATCTGTCCATCTTACTACAAATGCCATAATTTCATTTTTCTTTGTGGCTGAATAAAACTCCACTGTGTAGGGGCTGGAGCCGTGGCTCAGTGGTTTCGGCGCTTGCCTGGCAAGCATGAGGACCTGGGTTCAAACTCCAGCACCACGTACATAACTGAATGTTGGAGCAACTAAGGCCATGTGAAAAACTAAATAAAGTTGTTTCTCTCTTTCTCTGTCTCTCTCACTGTCCCTCTATCTTTAGAAAAAAAAAAACTCCATTGTGTATATATACCACATTTTCTATATCCATTCATCTGTTGATGGATACCTAGGCTGGTTCCATAGTTTGGCTATTGTGAATTGTACTGCTGTAAACATAGGAATGCTTATATCACTGTAGTAAGATGACTTTAACGCTTTAGGGTAAACACCAAGAAGCAGTATAGCTGGATCATACAGTGATCCCATGCCTAGTCTTGTGAGGAGCCTCCATGCTGATTTCCATAGTGGTTGTACTAATTTGCAGTCCCACCGACAGTGTAAAAGTGTTTCTTCTTCCTCCACATCCTCTCCAGCACTCATTATTACTTGTATTATTTTTTTAAGAAACAGGGACAGTGTGAGAGAGAGAGAAAGAAAGAAGAATCAACTTTATTTAGTCTTTCATGTGGCTTTCGTTGCTCTGACACTTTGTTGTGTATGTGGTGCTGTGGTTCAAACCCCCTTACTTGTGGATGCCAGGCAAGAACCGTAATCACTGAGCCACTGCTCCATCCCCTATTTGTATTATTGTTGACTACCATTCTGACTTGTGTGAGATGAAATCTCAGTGTAGTTTTGATTTGCATTTCTCTAATTGCTGATGATTTTTTTCATCTATTTGTTGGCCATTTGTATTTCTTCTTTTGAGAAGTGTCTGTTTAGTTCATGTGCCCATTTATTAATTGGGTTATTTGATTTTTTGGTGTAAAGTTTTTGAGCTCTTCAAATATTCTAGATATTAATTCCATTAATAAATTTCTTTTTAATTAGATATTTACTTTTGTAGTGAGTCAATTTGATACAAATAGAATTTTAAGAATCCAAGAACCCATAAATGTCAAGAAACTCAATGGGCATCAGGTTAACATAGGCAATAAACATACTGTAAAATTTCAGTGATAGAATTTTTTATAAAGAATTTGCACACTAAAGTTAAGGCACAGTAGTGTGAAAGATCTTGTCAGTATGACCTTTTTTAAAAAGAAAGACACAGAATTTGAAGTACTTGGCTCCAAATTTCCAATTTTCATTACATATTTCTATCTAAAGAGAAAATTCCTTGCCTTCATTTAAAGGAGCAACATTCTTTCATTAAGATGAAAGATGCATTATAAATAATTTTCTTTAAAATACTAGGGAAATGTATTTCCATCAGTTCATCTCAGAACATAGTCAAAACATTCATCAAAATCTAACAAACCACTTGAGTACAATAGAACACATTTCTGTTCTCTACTTACCCAGAATCCAACTATTGTACTTAGCAAACTACATATACTAATAATATATTTAATTTATTAAAATAAAATCCTCAGAGTTGTGACAAGTCAGATGTAATGAACAGGTATTCACAATTATTAGTCACCATGGTTACTGAAATATGGGTGGATTGGGGATCGACAGGGAGAAATGAATCGAGGCGCTGAACTCTCTAACATGAGACACAAGGTGATCTAACTTCTTACACATGGTAGTTCTGGTCATGGAGAATCCTGAATAATTTTACCGCTTGGATACTAACACTGAGCAAAGGACTCACAAAGGCATATAAGTAGCATTTTCATTTTTTCAGTGAAAACAATTGATACACAGAGCATTTAATTTAGAACATTCACACATTAAATTACCAAAACTGTGGGGTTGTGTCTTTCATTGGGGGGGCAGGGGGCATCTTTTTTTCTAGTGACAATTCTGGAATATGAATTAACTGAAGATGTTAAGGCAATCAGGAAAGACTTCCTCATTTCTAAATGTGTGAAATCCCTAGGGGACCATATAAATGTATATGGGGCCCCAAAAACCCCAGAAATGACTTGCAAAAAACACAGAAAATAAAACCAGCAGCAACACAACACAGCACCAACCTGGGAGCCCGTTCTGCCTTTGCACATCTGTAACAGCAGCAGCAAGCCAAGACGCAGCCCAAGACAGGCACTCTCGCAATTTTGGCTGAATCCGTAAGTAAATGGACCTCAATCTCAAATGGCTAGACTTTTTCTTTTGAAAAATTGGAACAGAACTTCTTGTCCAGGGTCTGACTCAGCACTTGGCATTTCCCTTTCGGCTCATCTCCAGCTTGGGCTTCTCTGGACTTGCATCATCTCCTCTGGTCCTACTGACCATATAAGCACAAAACGACCTGGGAAACGTTCCTTCCATCCTTTGATCGTTTAGAGTAAAATGTGATTGTTTCATTTTCCACCGCACTCGAGAACCCAATTTAAAACCTCTGTAATCTGTGTCCCCTCCAAACCAACAGATTTTGGTTCACACTTAATAAAATGTGTTAAAGATTCTGTTTTCACAGGATTCATAATGCTAACGAATTCTTCAATCCCCTTATCACACATCTCTCTGTAAATGTCAAACAGAATGTAGCCGACAAGGTCATTGCCATTAAAAACAAGTTCATGGACAGCCACATTTGTTCTTGGTGGGAGGCCCCAATGGCTAACCTTTGACTTGTATAAAATTTTAATATTATTTGTCATTATATGCCAATGTTTTCAGACATCTATGAATATCTCTATGTATTTAAATGCATATCTTTTACTATTTTATAAATCAGTGTCTTTCGTATCATTTTATTTTAACATTTTTCAGTATTTATCTCATTTAGGACTGCTCTGCTTAGGATGTTCCCTCCAAAAATTATATTGAAATGTAACTGCCATTGTATTAAGAGGTAGAACTGTTGCAGGGTGGGGATGGCACATGCCTGTAATTCCAGCAACTCAGGAGGCTGAAGTAGGAGAATTGCAAGTTCAAGGCTAGTCTCAGTAACTTAGTAAGGCCCTAAGAAACTTAGTGAGACCCTGTCTCAAAAATAAAAATAAAAAGGGTTGGGGATGTGGCTCAGTGGTTAAGTGCCCTGAGTTCAATCCCTGGTAAAAAAAAAAAAAAAAAAAAAAAAAAAAAGCAGAACAGTTAAAGGGTGATAAGATGCTTAATGTCATTTTTTGCAATCATGGGTTCTTATAAAAGTGAGTCATTTGACTTTCTCTTGCTTGGTTGCTCTTGTCTTATCCTTTTGCCTTCATCCATGGGATGGTGAAGCACAAAGGCCCTTGCCAGATACCAACAACCATCCTTGGTTTTCTCAGCCTCCAGAGTCATGAGCCAATAAATTTTTGTTCATTATAAATCACCCAGTCTCAAGCATTCTGCTATAGCATCAGAGAACAGACTAAGACAGGAACAAATGTGATTTTCACATACAGTCTTAGTTGGAGTATTCTGGAAACTGAGTCTAAGGTAGGGATTCTTACATAATAAGTGATTTATTATTGAGGAAGTGCTTCAGACTAAACTGGTAAGGAAGCCGGGGAAGCAGGAGGGGGCAGAAGAAGTGAAACAAAGATGTGGTTTCAGTTGAAATGTGATCTTAGCCTGATCCCACTGGAAGCTGGCAATGAGTGATATCACAAATTAAGAAAAGAAGCAGGACTTTCATACCAGTCAGTTGGCTGCATGCGCCCACGGTTGGAGGACAAATCCGTGAGGTGGTCCCCATCTGTTGCGAATAGCTCTCTAGGGAATAGGGTAGCTGGGGGCTTTGAACTGTTCCAACTTATAGCGGAAGAGAGGTGGGTGTATAAGCCTGTGAAAAAGCATTGTGTGTGTGCGTGTGTGTGTGTGTGTGTCTGTCTGTCTGTCTGTATTTTCAGGTTTAATTTTACCAAAAGAAAAGTAAAACTACCCATAGATGCATGATCTAGTTCTCTCTCTCTCTCTCTCTCTCACAAACACATACACACACACACACACAATGTTTGTTTTCCTTACATTAAACATCACTCAAAGCAATAAAAGCGCAGTAATTTGGTAGCCTGTAACTGACAGCAAGTAAAGAATCATGAAGAGATAAAAACAGAATGGTCAACGGTGCTTACAATAAAAACTTCAATTCCCAAGGCAGCCCTGTCCCATAAATTCAATTCTGGAAATGGCATTCCATCAAAGATAGCTCCTGTGCAGGTTTCTGTGGGTATTGCGACTTTCCAATTTTTATATCACAAATGGTGGTAATTTAGGCAAATTCCGTACTTTATAAGTCAAAAGCAGCATTTCCAGCACAAGGAGAGATTTCACTTTTGCCAAAGTACGGTCTCCCTTCAATATCAGCGCTCCTCAGGGAGCATCTTCATGGAGAAAGCACTTCCACTAGATCTTAGAGTAACTCGAGAATCTGGACGCTTAGTTACTTAATCTAAAACTGTCCCCAGGTTTTATTTTTGATGCCCTTTACATTCAGCACCCTATGGAGTCTACATGTCTCTTTCTGTAGATTACTTGTTGCTCCTTCATGGGGATGATTGATTATTAAAGGCACAAGACAGGGGCTGGAGCAGTGGCTCAGTGGTTGGAGCAATTGCCTGGCACGTGGAAGGACCCAGGTTCAAACCCTAGCACAACATATGCTGACAGCTAAGTGTGGGAGAAACGAAGGCCGACAAATAAATAAAGTTGTTTCTCTCTCTCTCTCTCTCTCTCTCTATCTCTATCTCTCATTTAAAAAAAAAGATGAAGGCAACTTTGCAGGTGAAAAAAATAATCAGAAACAGTATTTCTTTTCATCTTGTGCTTTCATTCTGACTGAGCCAAGGACATTTAGGGACAGTGGGCATCACAGCGACCTCTGGTCGTCTTTGCTGCCTCATCAGTAGGAAGCAGTGGGTGGGGCTAAAGGCACTGGAGGCTGCTATCCACCCAGCTTGAAGGGTTGCCAGGCTCCGGGAGCGCTGCTCAATAGTGGAGCACTTGCTTAGCATGAATGAGGACCTAGGTTTGATCCCCAGCACCAACAAATGAAAAACCACAGAAGGCGGTGCCCTGTTCTTTGGAGTATCACGTTGCTCTTTGCTTATGTGTGGCTGCCATGAGTTAGAGGTACCCAGGTTAAAGACAAAGACGTAGAGCTTTCTAAAAGAAGACCGGAGCAGGTCACGGTGGCACATGCCTGTAATCCCCAGTGACTTGGGAGGCCAGGGCAGGAGAATCGCAAGTTCAAAGCCAGTCTCAGCAACTTACGGAGGCCCTAAAAAACTTAGCAAAACCCTGTTTCAAAATGAAAAACAAAAAAGGGAGGGGAGTGTGGTTCAGTGGTTAAGTGCCCCTGGGTTCAATCACCAGGACAAATAAATAAATAAATAAATATTTTAAAAAATAAAACAAGAAGAGGGAGAAGGAGAAGAGGGAAAAGAAGGGGGCTCGAGACCACTGGTGGCACAAATGCAAGAATCAAATGGAGCCTCTGTTGGAGTCCCTCTATAATTGTAAAGACTGGGAAATAGCCCAAGTCTACAGTCACACATAGGAACCACACTGTCTGTGAAAGAGGTGTACTGTGGATAGCTACAGAGACTCAGAACCTTAAGAATGATCACAATCTTATGAGCACATTGAATGTTCCAGGGCAACTGTTTGGGAGGAGTTGAGGTTAGATAAAGGTGTGCCTTTTCATGAATCATAGGGTGGAGTTGAGGAAGGATAAGTGCAGACTTGAACTTGGGGTGGGAATTTTCTTCTCCAGGCTACGGCATAGGTGCCCAGTTCATCTTCGGTGCCCAGTTTCCAGCCAGCCTAAAATCCTTCTGCTTCCTTTTTACAAAGTTCTTCACTTCAGTCTGTTTAATCTGGAATATAATCTATGACATATTCCCATCTGCTCAAGACTTGGTTATATTTTGGATAATATTACAAAGTTCTTTAGACTTCAAATTAATTTAGCAATTCATGCATCACTTTAGAAAGAAGATATTCATGATGCTTAATTTATCATGTGATGATAAATGAGGCACAGAGAGGTTAATGGCTTGTGTGATGTCACACAGCTATCAAGTAAGCAGTTATAAATCACTGAAAAACCTTCTTCTCTTAGTAATAACCTCTCACTGATGAGACATGAGGGTTTCTCTCTCAGAATGTAAATGTTCTAAAATTGACTATGTTGATAATTGCACATATCAGTGGCTATAGTAAATAATATTGAGTTTCACAGTTTAAATGAGTGAGTTATATGGTATGTGAATTATTCCTTGATAAAGTGGAGAGAGAGTGAATGGTCAAAACCCTCTCATACCAAAGGAAGCCTATCAAAACCCTCCAGTTGGCTATCAGGAATGTCAGGCATTTGCTGAAAATGTCCCAGTAGGGCCTCACTTCTCCCTTGCCTGTTTCTAAGTTCACTAGGATTCAGCCTGGTTTGGCCAACTATCCCACGGTGATCTCTTCTTTGTTGCTGTGTCTAATAACCACTTGAACCAGATAAAAAGCTCTTGTCCAAGCCTACTCCATAGTTCCCAAAGCCAGCTAGCATTTATTGGATGCCCATAAAGTGCCCAGCACTGGGCAGACACGGTCTCTAAGCCTCCAAACAGCCCTGGGAAGGAGAGATGAAACTTTGCTGCTCCCTGTGGGGACTGATAGACCTAGGTTAGCACCATGTGTTTGATTCACAGGATCTGCGCTCCACTCAGTATTTGGGTTCTCAAAGTCCACTGTGGTGGACAGACATGCATGAAACTGGTTCTCCATTTATGTCACAAGTGGTTTCACTTTCCCATCTTCCACCCTCCCAAATCAGCGACTTCAGCTCTCAGAAATAAGAAAAGGTCCCCTTCACACCGGGAGCAGCACGTGGATTGCACTGTTGACGGACTGGCGTGAAAACTCACAGAGTGAAGAAACGGAGACCTTTTGAAGCTGCAGCCGGCACAGATTCTCCCAGATATGCATGCCAGATTAATCTCCATGAGGTAAACTTGGCTCACATGGCATTTTGGACATTATCAGGGCGTATGACTAAGACTCTCATGACACTTTTGTGGACAAGTTGCATTGGGTTAGATAAGAACATAATTATATATAATCATGAGTGCCTAATTAGGATTGAATATATGATAGCGTGTTTATCTTGAGAGAGGAATGTTCCACAGATGTCACACTTTTATAGCCTCACCACCACCTGGACCCTCACTGTTCACTGCAAATATGACTACTGAGCCCTTGAAATGGGTCTGCTCTGAATTAAGATGTACATTAAGTGTAAAACGCACACCAAACTTGGGAGACTAAGCATTAGAAAGAAAGGTGTCAAATCTTTCATTAAAGATGTCATACTGAATAGGGTAGGTGGGAGGTGGGGAGGGACGAAGAATAGGTAGGGATCTAGAAGGTAATTCTGGTTTAAGAGTATATGCATATCATATTGTTACTTTAAATTCATTTGTGATTGTATAATAACTCAATTCCTTAATAAAAATAGTTTTTAAAAAGATGTCTTACTGAGGGGCTGGAGCGGTAGCTCAGCAGTTACTGAGCTTGCCTGGTATGCTTGAGGATGCAGCTTCAAATCCCAGCACCACGTACACAACGAAGTGTCCCAGCAACGAAAGCCACATGAAAAACTAAATAAAATTGATTCTCTCTCTCTTACTGTCCCTCTCTCTCACTGCCCCCCATTTAAAAAAAGATGTCACAGGGTACATGTTGAGTGTTCTATAATGTAAAATGCATTGTTTTTAAAGTTCTGCTTGTTTCTTTTTAATTAGCTATCAAGAAGTTAAAAATTACCTTTGTATTTTGCGTTAGATTTGCTGACTGAGCTGATTTAGACCTGCATGACAAACTTCACTGTGCTTTTTATCAATTTGGATTTGTCACCCAAGAAGCCCTGAATTACCAGCTCATCCCTCATCACCATCTGCCTTGTAGACTCCCACTCTGATTCCTTCTCCTTCCCAACCATAACTCCTGAGGTCCTCTCTTTGTGCCTTGTGTTACCCATGGTCCATCAGTAGTAAAATTCCCTTGTCCCTCACTTTTCTGCACGTTTCCTCCACATTTTTGCTCTAACACAGCTGTCCTTGAACACTTACCTGTGTTAGAATCACCTTGGGTACTAAATAGATCAATGCCCATTTTTCAGACTATTCCAGGAGATCTTCTAGCTGTGGGGGAAAAGCTTCAATTTTTAAAAAATAGTTTACCTAGGAGATTCCAGTGTGCGGCCAGGATTGAGACCACTTGACCAGCTCCACCTGCTCAACACTGCGTCCTTCCTAGAGAACACAGCTGCTGCTTGGCCTCCCTAAATTAGAGACTGCTGACCTAGGGTGGCTGTTGAAAGCTGACCAGCAGTATTACCATTTTCCTTCTGTCCATTCCGTATCTCTATAAGAACTATTCTGCACTCTCAAGCTGGTTCGGGTTGCAATGAGAACAATGGGTAAATTGTAAAGGAAAGAAGTTTAGTCTGGCTCATTGTTCTGGAGGCTGGGAAATATAAGATCTGGCAGCCAAATCTGGCACAGGCCTTGTAACGCATCATAACATGGCAAAAAGCAGAAGGACCGTGCTGAGAAGACGAAAGGCTAGGGGCAGCCTGGCTTTGTAACAGTGCAGCCTCCTGGGAACTAACCCAAGGATGAGAAAGACGATTATGCCTGGTGGCAACCTAACCACCTCTTAAAGGCCCCACCTCCCAACACTGTCACAATGGAGAGCGAATTTCTACATGAGATTTACAGAGAGAAAAAATACACATTCAAACCACATTGTGCACCTTTTCTTCAAAGCTCCAGATTCTTCTCCAGCCCACAGTTCATGACCTTGCTTCCTTTGTAAGTTGGAAGATGGAAGAAATCAGACCCCAACCTTCCACCACGGCATCCACCCTGCATATGTCTGTACATGTCTGCTACCCTTATTACTCATCTCAGGGCTGTGCGATCAAACTCTCTGTGATGATTGACATATGCTTTGTTGGTGCTGTCTAGCACGTGTAGTGACCCGCTGGTCACATGTGCCTATTGAACACTTGAAATAAGGTAGTGCAACTGAAGGACCAAATATGAAACTTCTTCATTTCAAATTAATTTAAACTTAAATAGACACATGGCTCATGGCCACCATAGACGTCAACACAGCTCGGGATGCTGGTCCTTTCTAGGACCCACTTCACCACTTAGGTTCTGTAGGCCATTTCCTTTAATCTATTCTAGGACGTTGTTCCAACAATTGTCCCCTCTTGCTGTGTCATGCTTATTTGTTACTGAAACACCCCCTTGCCTACGATGACGTGGTACTCTCTTCCATTTGTTAAAACATAATAACCCTCTCTTATTATTTGCCTTGAGATACCATTCAATTTCTTTGGCCTTTATAGCAAAAGAATTTTTTTTATAATTGCTGGCTCAAATTTCTCTCCCCCATTCTCTCTGGAATATACTTCAATCATCCTTCTGTCCCTGCCACTTCTTGAATCTGCTCTGGTCAATGTCACCTGTGATCTCTATCATTGATGGGGTCTATATGTTATTTGACACATCTGTAGCATTTTTCCCAGGAATCATTCACTCCTCAGGAAACACATTCTTGACTTGGCTTCTTGGAAACCACTCTCTCGTTCCCCTCCTCGCTTCTTTTGCTGCTCCTTTCTTAACTTTCTTTTTTTCCCCCCTTTTGTTCATTGCTGCTCATCATAACCACTTCAAAACTTCCAAGTGCACTAGTGCTCAATTCTAAGTCTTCTCTTTTTGCTCTGATGACACGCTAAGTGGTCATCTTACTCAGAACTCTATGTAGCTTTGCCCTGACTACTCCTCTGAATTCCAGACTCACACATCCAACAGCCTAGTCAGGATCTCAAACTCAAAGATGAGTAAGCATTGTAACTTAACATGTCCAAACTAAACTCTTCGCCCTCCCCACTGAAGTAGGCTGTTCCTACGATCTGCCACCTTGATGAATGCTAGCTCCATTCTTCCAGTGTCCATGGCCAAAAGTCTTGGGTGGTCGGGACTCCCTGACTCTTATCACTCTCACACATCACAACTGAAATTCATCAGACTGTCCTTTTGGTTCTGTTTTTGAAATATAATCGAAACTTCTCTCTTCTTACCACCTGCTACCCTAGTGGAAATTTCAACAATAGCCTCCTGCTGGTCTTGATCTCTCCTTGTTGCCCTATGGACTACTGTCAACACAGAAACCAGAGTGATCCCTTTAAAATACAGACAAAACTGTGCCCTTAATCTGCTTAAAAACCTCACTGGTTTCCATTCTGCTCAAGGTACTTCAAATGGTTTTCAAGTTTCTACACTAACTGGCTCTTTCTCTCCTTCCTTCTTTCCCTCTCTCTCTCTCTCCCCTTCCTTCCTTCCTTCCATCATCTATCTAGCTATAACTTTACACACAGGTACCTCTGTATTGGCCGGCTGCCATACAAAGAACTACAGTCTGATGGCTTAAACAATGGAAATTAATTTTCTCACAGTTCCAGAGCCTGGAAGTCCAACATCAAGCTGTGGGCATGGTTAGTTTCTTCTGGGGCCTATTTCCTTCTATAGCTTTGTCTGGCCTTTATTATGTACAAGTCTATTTCCTAACTTCATCTTCTTTGGGGGAGCAGTCTGTTCCTTAGCAACCTCCCTGATCTAACCTTTGACCTCTCTTCCCTGGTTCTTTTCACTGGAGCCTCAAGGGCTTCTTTGCTGTTCTTTCAAAAATTTAGACTCATTCCTACCTCAGGAGCTATACTCTATTCTATATCCTCTCCCCCAGATAATTGCACATCCTCCTCCCTTGTTTCTTTCATATTTGCTCAAAGGTCACTTCATTAGTGAGACCTTTCCTGATCACCCTAAGTATAATAGCAAACCTCTAATGCCAGGGCCATATACGTATTCTCTACCTCCCTTTACTCTGCGTAATTTTTCTCCATAGCTTATATCATTATGTACCACATCATATTTTCTTACTTAGATGCTTGGGATTTTACAAAAGTCTTTCAACTTAGTAGGTGTTCTCTAAACAGTTATTGAGTAGTGGATATATAGAATATCATTTTTAGAAAGGAGTACATCCAAAGTTCAGCATCATGAGGAATTCAGCAACTATACCTTATAAGAAGCAGTTTATAAGATCAGATGTTTAGCTTTGAGGAGAGAGGAAAAATCTAGGGCAATATTGGCTAACTGCCCTTACAGTTCTAAATGAATGTCCCATAGATAAAAATAGACTCACTCTTTGCATTTAGTGTTTCCCCACAGGGAAGAATTAATGCCCAAGGATAAAAGTGAAGAGGCCCAATGCAGTGGCATGGACCTATAATCCCAGTGTGGTGGCACATGCCTGTAATCCCAGTGACTTGGGAGGCTGAGCCAGGAGGATTGCAAGTTCAAAGCTAGCCTCAGCAACTTAGTGAGTCCCTGAGCAACTTAGCATGACCCTGTCTTGAAATGAAAAATAAAAAGAACTGGGGGTGTGGCTCAGGGTTCAATCCCTGGTACCAAAAAACATATATTCATATATTTTATATATATATATATATGTGTGTGTGTGTGTGTGTGTGTGTGTGTGTGTGTATGAAGAGAAGGTAAATTTTAGCTCAATATAACAATGAAAATATTCCACTAAATGTTGTTTCCTGAATGGGTTCCCAATAAAAGAAAATAAGAAAGTGCCAGCCAGATGATTGTCTTCAGTACACTGCAAAAGTGACACCTATTCCAAGATTCTAGAAAGATAACCCAGTTTTAGTATATAAAGTATGGCTGGTCTTAATGTCCCATTATTTCCATGACTCAGATCTGGTGAGAGTGCTGGATTTGGGAAACAACACAAGACGAAGGGAAGTCAAGGAGACTAGGGCCAAGCTTTGCCAATAATCATGACCAATGAGAGATAAGCTGCTTCTCTGGGTCTCCGGTATGTCTTCACCAAATTAAAACCTCAGCTTAAGTGACCACTCCATGCCCTTCAGTCCTAAGCATTCTAATTCTAGCTTCTTTCTCAAGTCACAGGAGCTAGAAGCAAAAGTGGTCAAAGAAAGGATCCAGGCAGTCACGGAGTCTGTAGGAGGTGGGAGAGGAGGCGCACTGGCATACTCCAATTGAAGGAGAATCAAGTTAAATCGCATCCCTCCTTGCTGCAGAAGTTCAGAAACAAGAGGAAAGTCCTCTGGGCCAGGTGTCCAAGTACGTGAAAGACTAGAGAGCTATGAGCTTGAAAAATCAGGATGGAACGATTTCTTCAGGGAGTTATTAGGACAGCTGACAGCAATTTCTTCTCACTCCCCAGGAAATACTACCGCTCTGAACTGTGCTGAGCTTTGGTTGGTGGAGAGTAAATCTCATACTGAAAGATTATCACAAAAGATGAGCTCCAGAAACCTGTGGGCCTAGGAATGTCTGCACTTCCCTGCTGGCCTGAGTTAATAAAATATATTTCATGGATGTTTTCAAGATGTTGACCAATAAGACAGCAATAAATACCTGAGTTACTCCAGCAAGGTTCCTAATATGTTAGTCAATCTTTTTCTAGAAATGGAATGTATATGGCTCTGGGGTTATTTAGAGATTTGGCTGGAGAAGACCAAAAAAACATTGATAGAACCCAATTTTTAAAAATTTCCCAGTAGCTTACATAATTGAGGATGAAATGGTACATATTGAGCTTAAACAAAAATCTATGATTGTTTTCTTATATATAGGTCAAAGATTTGTGCTCTATTTGATCACATTTGATTCCCATTATTTAAGCCAGGGTAATTGCTCAGCCTGTAGAATATCTGAAAACCGGATTTGGGTTTCCACCATTTTCCCCTGAAAGAGGAAATGGGCCTTTGTTGGTCAGTACCTGTTCCCAGGCTTCTCAAACTCAGCAGAACAAGGTGATTATTTGAACCTTGGCTCTAAGAGGTTTAGATAACAGAATCTGTTTTTACTGACAGTTGGAAAACAGAAATGACAACACTGCTTTTCAGACTTGGCTCCGTAAACCTTTTCTTATTTTTATTTTTATTTTTTTTGTCACAATAATGAGGGCTGACAGGACTGCTTGACACCTTTAGTGGAAAATGAATTTTTCAATAAGGACTAACAGAGAAAAACTATGGAAATTCAGATTTATTTTTTTGATGTGGAGAGTTCTCTATCTCCTTGTGCCCTCACGCTCCATGTATACTTCATGAGAAATTTCCACAAAGGCGTTTCAAGATTAATCCCCTAGCTGTCTGCCCCCTTCCTCCTCCCTGGAAGTCTTCACCCATCTTCATAGGGGTGCCAGTCACTTCTCCTGGGCCTCTCTTCTGCATAATTAAAGCAAAGACAGTGCACTGAGGTCTTATCCTCAGGCTTATCTTATAAACTTAGCAATACTTCCTCTTTTTCTCATATGAAAATATAAAAAGAAAAGTCTCAAATGTGAATTGGATTCTGTCCCATTTCTCTTCCCTGAGAAGAAGCTGGTCATATACTGGCACATTTCTATAATAAATATTCAAAGACTCTAATCCAGTGGTTTCCATACAACACACATTTTAACTTCTGCTTTAGAGTTTCAAAATGTTTTTTTATGGCATGCCATGCCCTACTTTAAAATGTCTGTCAGCCTAATATTTCTACATTCTTCCTCTGATTTATCTTCAAGGTCATGTGTGCACACACCTTTTAGTAGAAAGAATTCATCTGCTTTGATTAAAAATGTAACTACAAACCTTTATTTCTACAAGGGTCTAAAAAAATCTAAGAGTCCAATTAAAATGCTTCCAAAGCAGAATTCCCTAACTCTTGCTTTGTGTAATAGTCCCAGGAGTTGACACAGTAAAGAAGACAGAAGAAACTGGGAAAGAAGGAGACACTTCATATTATGACTACCATCTTTAAAATTCAAAACAAATCTTAGCATTTTAAATGGTAGTAGGCATTCTAAAATAAAGATATTTAATTTATTTAATTCTTTATTTCTCAAACTTGATTACAGAACTCCTTTCATGTTTGCATTTAGTACGTTAGTAACGTACTGCAGAACTAGGGTTCCATAGTACACTATTTGGAAATCGTGCTAGAAATTGTTATTCTTCACATCTCAAAAATTATTATTCTAATTTATCTGTGCATTGGTCAATATCCTGGACATGGAGATGTAACTCAGTTCTTCCTCACATCATATTTACAGGGTAGAATGGTTAATTTTATGTGTCTGACTTGACTGGGTTAGGAAGATGCCCAGATAGCTGGGAAAAATGTTATTTCTAAGTGCATTTGTAAGACTGTTTCTGGAAGAGAATAGCATTTGAATCAGCAGGCTGGTTAAAGAACATTGCCTTACCTTAGGAATGTGGGTAAACATCTTCAAGCCATTTCAGGGTAGGAATACAACAAAAGGGCAGAGGAAAAGCAGATTCACTTTCTTTTCTGAAGCTGGAACATCCTTCTCTGTCTGTGGACAGCTAGAGCTCCAGGGTCTCAAGTCACCAGACTCTGGGACTTCAATCAACTTTAATCAGTTCTCAGGCTCTCAGACTTGGAATTGTAACACTGGTTCTCCAACTTGCAAAAGGCAAATTGTGGAACTTGGCCACCATCATCTCATGAGCCAAACCTCATAACAAATCCATGTATATATGGACATATGTGTGTGTATACATATGTGTGTATAAAATATATATGTATATAACTCTTATATAACAAAAAGTTAACACAAAATATATCTGCTTGTGGGTAATGTCATGTTGTTAACTTCCACTGAGTCGTTTCCAACACATTCCTTGGGGATAAATCATCAATTACAATGGACGATGCCCACAGTCATATTTCCAATGTTCATTTCTCACTCATCTTCCCTGGAAACTTTATTCATCGTATTCAAGTTACTTCCTGATGTATGTACTTCTGATCCCTAATTACAGACAAGATGTTGAATGTATTATTTCTTTCACTTAAAGCAAAGTTTAAAATCATTTTTTCTTTCTTTTTTGCATTTCAGCATCATAAATTACAGGTGTTCGAGTTTGATAGCACTGGGTACAAATCTTCCCTCCTGCACCACTTCTAACCTCCCTCACCTCCTTATTTGCAACACAGAATGCAACCCCCAGTAAAACTCAATGAGTTTTCATTCGATGAGATCTGTCTTTATGCAGTAATCCTTAGGTCTTCTTACTAGCATTTTCCAGCATGATTTTTTAAGCCAACTTTTTGCTGATTGCCTTTCTGGACGTACCTGGAATCTCTGGCTTGTTCTCCTTCCTATTCTCCCTGATTCCAACGTTTTTGCCTTCAAATCTCCTAATACATTCCCCACTGGCAAACTTTATAAAAAAAATGCTAAAATATGTCTGATTGTGATTGAAACATGCAGCGAGTATCTGCCTGCAGTTCCATCTGACCTAAATTTCTCAGCTCTTCTAATATTAACACCTCCACCCAACAGCTAACTCTCATATCTCTCTCCCAATGTGAGCACCCTCTTTGTGTGTTTACTTGGTCCCTCCTTAGAACATACTCCTTTCCCCATTTCTTCTTTCTTTATGGTTGCTATTAAATCCCCCAGCAAAAACAAAGCAAAAACCAACCAAACAAAAAGACCTCCTCTTGATGTACCTGCTTCACCCTTCCCAATGCTATGGATCTGTAACTAATTTTCTTTTCATGAATTCACATACATGTACACAAGTACTTTACACCAAATTACTGATGACTTTTTTCACTATCCCTTTTTATCTTCCCAAATATGTTTCTTCCATAAACGTAAGCTCTTTAAGGGAAGTGTGGATATATAAGTTTTTTTTTAATCCTACCTACAGTGAAGATATAAAAATTTTTGATTGGTTGGTTCCCCAATAATAAACACTCCCAGTTCTAATAGTTGTATTTACTTTAGCTGGAATAAATCATACATAGGACAGAAAGTGTTGATTGAGGGATATAGTAAATTTGGGTGTTTGCTCAGGGACAAAGCTGTGTATTGAATGACTGTGGTGCTTATGTTTATTTGCAGCTAGTGTGTGAATTTGTTTTGCTATTCAGGATATTGTTTATTTACACCATGTGTTCCAGAACACTCAAGATCATCTGTCTATAATATTCCAATATCTAATTATAGCCTTCACTTAGATTTTGAAAACCAAGTCACTCATCAATGTCTGTAGAACTTCTCTGTCCACAAAAATAGCACTAAGGACGACGCCCAGGTGTAATTTGTGCAGATAGATCTAGTGCCCTACAACATAACATAACATCCCCTCAGCTTCAATGTTTGCCACCAGTGTTGAATTCTGACAATGGCTTCAGGGCCCAGCAATTCCTAGGCAGAGCTATGGCTTCCTGCAGCTGCTCTGGGGAGTGGCTTTCTCGCTCTCCCTTTCTCTAGAGAGGGAGAGAGAGAGAAAGAGAAAAAGAGAGAGAGAGAGAATCAGTTTTTATTTATTTTTCATCTGGTTCTGGTTTCTCCAACACACAATTTTATATGTGGTGCTCAGGTTTGAACTCCGGTCCTCCCACATGCCAGGCAAGTGCTCTAACCACCGCTCCAGCCTAGGAAAGGCTCTCTTGAGCACGAGTTGTGGTCCTCTGATCTGGCAGATCAAGCTGAATGCAATTCTTTCAGCACCGCTGGCAAACAGCCTCACCCAGTCCAGAGCCATCTGCAAAC
Source organism: Aplodontia rufa (assembly GCA_004027875.1). Lineage (NCBI taxonomy): Eukaryota > Metazoa > Chordata > Mammalia > Rodentia > Aplodontiidae > Aplodontia > Aplodontia rufa. The sequence goes on along the minus strand of PVKS010013461.1, from coordinate 31,518 downwards.
AGGACACATATCTTTCACATACCGGGCACACAGCCCCGGGAGTGGTGAGGGTTTTGGCTAATTCTCAGCATACTAGCTATAGCTCCATATCTTTCTCTCCCAGTCAAGAGAATGTATTGAAAAACAAAAAGAGTCCACTGATGGTAAACTTGAGTCTGCTCTCATTTATATCAAAATAAAACAAAAACCAAACTACTCATAAATGTGCAACTTTTATTACCAAAACATTATTTTGCTTAGGACTCCACCTAAGGTAACATCGGCTTGAGACTCAAACTGCAGCTACTGATAAAGTCAGTACAAGGTCATTGTGAATTGTTGCTTTCTAAAGAAAAGAGAATTGGTTTCTATGGCAAACCAGGCCCAACGCTTGGTGCCTTCTCAGTTCATCACCAAAAAACCCGAGGAAAGCATTTTTCAAAAACTCAGGCTCTGGAAGGCTCCATAACTCTCTCTAAAATGAATATGTACTGGCTAAGATTTCTCAAAACCAAGATGTTTTCTACCCTAGCACATCACTGCCCAATTATCCAAAGCTCTCTAAAGAAGGGAACACACATAATTCCTACATGGCTCCATTAACTCTCCTGCTATGGGATTGATTTTCATACTCCCCACCTCTGGGGCTGGTATGTACAGCCTGTTTCTTCTTGCTTTCATTCCATAAAAACGCAAGAATGCTTTTTTATATCAGTCCTTGCAACAACCTTGGAATTGCCACCATTCCTCAAACAAGTTATGTAAGCCAGCTGCCAGTAGTAGTCCCTGGTTAAACATTTAATTCTGTTGTTCCGTAGAGTTACTACGGAAATACCTAAGCCTATTTGTAAAATGTGACTTATTTGATCTGAAATCTGTCTAAAGTAGTTTTATATACAGATGGTAGAAGAGAACCAATTTTGAAATTATTGTATCATTTGAAAATACATGAATAGTTCAGAGATGCACCCCTGTGAAGCAAAGATCCATGATTGAGGTAGTAAATTAGGAAAAAGGGTAAGGAAAATGTCATGGCCCCTGTTTACAAGCAGGTCTGTTAGAGAAATATGGTTAAAGAGATGTACATTAACTGATAGTTATTAATTTTAGCATTTCTTTATGTCTACACGTTAAAAAGAAAGAGAAATAAAACTTACGCTGTAAAAGATGGTACACATCGCTAGGAGAAAAGATTTTGTAATGAAAACTTTGAATACTGTTTACAGTTCAGACTTCTGTACCTGCAGAAGGCTGCAGTTAAGTTAAAGAAATTCACTATGTTCGGTCTCAGAGGGAGAAAGAGATAAGCAAGTATGCGACTTGGGATCTGCTTCTAATCTGCAAGGAGGCATCAACATGGGGTTCTGGAAGCCAAGACAGTATCTAAGAAGCATGTGAAACTCTCAAATATACACCATCACAGACAATACCCAGCAAAGTAGCTCCTTAGGTGTGGCAGTTCCCAGCGCTACTGAATTCTGGAGTGGCCAAGTAATCCAAATATTCAACCAGACGACAGTTAAAGGAAGACCCTGGTTACCAAAGAAGCATTCTGATTTCAAAAAGAAACTAATAAAAGGTGGAAAAAACCCACTCTCAAGGACAAAATGAGAGCAGCTTATAATGTGAGAATAATGTTAGGTGATCTGTTACAGATCTGTATTCCTTCCAAATTCATACGCTGAATCTCGAGCCTCAGTACATCAGGACTGTATTTGGAGATAGGTCCTTGAAAGAGCCAATTAAGTTAACATGAGATAATTAGAGTGGGCTCTAATTCAACATGACCAGTGTCCTTCTAAGATGATTTGAACGCAAATTGACACTAGGGCTGCAAAGACGGAGGGACAATCATGACAGGGACTAGTAAGACAATGTCCAACTTAAGCCAAGGAGACAGGCCTCAGAGGAGCCTGACCATGTCTGCACTTTGATCTTAGACTTTTCCAAAACCGTGAGAAAATAAATTAGTTCTTGAAAACTACCCAGTCTGGCATTTTGTTATGGCAGTTCTAGAAAACTAATACAGACTTTATATGTCAATACAAGTTTAAGCTTTGATAACATTTTCTAAGAGAAAAGCATTCATTTTATTTATTTTCAGAGTCTGGTACATGTAAGAAGTGTCAGCCAGCTTCATGGGGAACAGGATACCACCTGGATGCATGATAGAAAGAAAGACCTCTTTAACTTCTATTTTTTCCTGTTCAGTTGAATGATCTCCCAACTGAAAAAAGAATGTTGATCATTGGTAGTACATGCCAAAGATTAGTGACTAAATTTATAGTGTCATGGTTTGGGTCAGGAAAAACCTGCAGAGTCCTGGGTTTTGGAGGTATAGTCCCCAGTGCAACAATGTTCAGAGGTGGAGTTCTTAGGAAATGATTGGATTAAGAATTTGAGTGGATTACTGAGAGGTGGTGAAAACTATATGCAGGTGGGCCAGGATTGGAGGAGGTAGGTCATTGGGGTGCATGGCCTTGGGGACTCTGTCTTCTCCTTGGCCCTTTCTGTTCTCTCTGCTTCCCAGCTGCCACGAGCTGAATGGCTTTCCTCTGCCATGCCCCTCTGCCATGATGTTTCTTCTGCCATGCCCTTCTGCCATGATGTTTGGCCTTATCTTAGGCCTATAGAAATGGAGCCAGCTGACCATGGACTGAACCTTTGAAATCATGAACCAAAACAAAACCTTCTCACAGCCAAGTCATTTGTGTTAGGTATTCCAGTCATAGCAAAAACAAAATAAAACAAACAACAACAACAACAAAACAAAAACAAAAATCAAAAAAGAAAACAAAACAAAACACAAAACTGACTAACACACAGAGAAAGTCCTAGTGGCTTAAATGTGGACCAAATTCTTATGCTGAAGTCCTACCGTCCCCAAAACATCAGAATATGACTTTTTGAGGTAGGATCTTTAAGGAGGTAATTAAGTTAATGAGATCATTAGGATGGCTTTTAATTCAATGAAACTGGTATCCTTTAAAAGAGGAAATCTGGACATAGCCACACACAGAGGGAAGAAGAGGTAAAGAAAGACATAGGGAGAAAATGGCCATCAATAAGCTAAGGCGAGAAACCTCAGAAGAAACCAAACCTGCTGACACCTTGAACTTGGACTTCTAGACTCCAGGATTGTGAGAAAATAAGTTTACGTTGTTATTTAAGTTACCCTATCTGAGTTGTTTCTTCAGTTGTTTTGTTTTATTTGGGTAGTGCTGGGGATTGAACCCAGGGCCTTGAAAATGCTAGGCAAGTGTTCCGTTCCTGGGCTACATCCCCAGCACTTGGTCATTGATATTTTGCCATGGTAACCCTAGAAAATTAATACAGGGTTCATCTTTTGGCTCAGACTTATGACCGCTTTTGATAACACTTTTGGGGCACAGATAATAACCTAATCACAAGAAGACAGAGACAAGGCTTAGCAGCATTATGTATAAGACAGAACTGGAAAGTTTGGTGGCAGGTATGACTAATTTGAATCCATACAGCTAAAAAAAAAAAAAATCAAATCCAATACCAGGCTTCAGACCCAGATGAACATATTTAGGAGAGAAAAACAGCCAAGGTGTGGAGGTCACCAGAAACTATGCCATTTTATGCCACTGTTTTGACCAGGAATGGGTGAGTGGAATGAATTTCAGTGATGCAAAAGATAATTGCAAAATCTAAGAACTTTTAATTTTATAAATGATAACCACACTTACTTCTTTATTCTTTTTCAGTATCGGGATTGAACTCAGGGCACTCTATCACTGACCCACATCTCCAACCCCTTCCAATATTTTTAATTTTGAGACAGGGTCTCACTATATTGCCCAGACTGGCCTAGAATTTGTGTTCCTCAGCTTTCCAAGTAGTTGAGATTAGAGGTGTGTGCCACAACACACGACCTCATTTCTATATTTTTACATCTCATGCTCATAGAAAGTTCCTTACTCTTAAAAACTGCTTCCTCCCTCCTACAGCTGACTTTATGGGCCTGCTACCCGTGCTCTGAACTCAAAATAGTCCGCTGCTTGGTTTATTGTTGGACCGTCACCATCTTAAAATTCTTAATTTTTGCACAAAAAGTTCCGCATTTTCATTTGGCACAAGACCTGAGAAAATTTGTAGTGGGCTCTGTTCCCCCATCTCTAAGTCACAGTCCTCTGTGTTTAGGTATCTTCTTTGATCTTACAAACCTGCAATAAACAGAGGATCTTGGTGGAAGGTACACATGTTTGGGAAGCAAGTATGGTGTGGAAGGTCAACAATTGATTTTTTTATTTCACCTTAGACTTTTCTCTGCGGTCCCAACTTTGTGCCATTTTCTTGCTGTCAGATTTAGCAGAAGTTCTTTAGCTTCAGATTCCTGACTTAAACATATTTTCCTTTTTCTTTCTTTCCTTTTGTGTGTGTGTGTGTGTGTGTGTGTGTGTGTGTGTGTGTGTTAGGGATCAAACCCAGGCCTTTTCAAATGCAAAACAGGCATTCTCCCATTGAGTAGCATCCCAAATCTCTGGCTTCCGGACTTATAAATGAGAATAATCATAGTAATGTCCTCCTTGTTTTTTTGTAGGAGGTGAATGATATAAAGCATGAAAACAAATAATTCATAATAATGATTTGTCATTACTTGTTGAGGTCATTCATGGCCAAAAGTAATGCAAGGGTCAGGAAGGAATGTATAGAGCTGGGAACACAGATGACAGCATTTGGATGAGCTGGCAGGTGAATGCTGACTTCTCAGAACAGAAGTGGGCAGCCCCTGACTGAGCCATCCATTCCACAGAGCAGCGCATCCTTGGTGAGAGCAGACAAAAGCCAGTCTGCAGTGAAGCCCTAAGAAGGGCCAGAGCTCTCCCTGGCTTAATTCCCTCCCACCAGTCCCTTGTGGGCTGTGGCTTGGTGACCAGAGGCCACTTCAGGCCAGGAGCAGGTATATCCAGCAGTTCCAGACCATTATACACTAAGTGGATACGGAATATTGGATGGTTTTTGTTTAATCTAGCAGAAAGCGGTTTTGCATAAGGTTCATTTCTGTAATGTAGGACAGACACAGTGAAGGACAGGGCCAGAACTGGGGGTCAGAAGTCCTTAGCTATGGGGTGGATCTTTCCATCTTAACTTTTACTTTACCTCCATCTCAAATGTTAAGTCCTGAATTCCCCCATTCTCCTCCGCCCCCTCCCCCTGCCAAATTCCTTCCTGTTTTCTTCTCCAAAACACACGAGCGCGCGCGCACACACACACACACACACACACACACACGTAAATACTAAAAAAGAGAAAGAAAAAGAAAAAAAAAACCAAAACACAAAAACTAAAACCCCCTCCTTTCCAGAAGGAGAAAATGGATTGCCCCCTTCTTCCCCAGGTCCTATCTCCTTGGCATCGTTCTAAAGATAGAAATTCCAGGTTGTTCTGGTTGGTTTTGACGGAAAAAAACCTGAGGTTTTTTGCTTTCTCAAGAAGCAAAGAAATCCCATTTCCTTTAAGCGTCGATTGCTCCCATTCTCATCCAGAAATGTCTGCCCCACCTTTCCCAACCCTGACAAAAAACGAAATGCGGATAAAAACGCACCCCAGCAGCAGCCCATTAAACGACATCCCAGAGAGGCCTGCGGGGTCGCATGATTCAGACTCGCGGGAACGAGCAGGGAGCGCTCCCGACTTTTCTGGAGCCCAAACGTCCTACAACTCACCTTCCCCCTGATCCTGCACCTCCCCTGGCCCTAGCCTCCTGCCTTTCCTCGCGCCCTGGTGGGCAGTGGGCAGTGGGCGGTGGGCTGGGGAGGCGCGCGGGGAGCCCCAGGCGCTGCACCTGTGGGCGCCTGGGGCGCGGACCCCTCCCGGGGCCAACCAGCGCAGCTCCGCCGCGGCTCCGCTAGGGGTCTCTCTCGGGTGCCGAGCGGGGTGGGCCGGATCAGCTGACTCTCCCGGCTCGGAGCCCTGCCGCCGCGCTCCAGCTCCGTCAGTTTCCTCGGCAGCGGTAGGCGAGAGAACCCGGAGCAGTGCGATCGCTGGGCCACCAGAGACGGCGGCGGCGGCACGGGCAGAGCAAGGGCGCGGCGGATCCCATTCGCACAGCAGCGCACTCGGTGCCCCGCACAGGGTCGCGATGCTGCCCAGCTTGGCAGTGCTTCTGCTGGCCGCTTGGACAGCTCGGGCGCTGGAGGTGGGTGCCGCGCCTTGGAAGGGGGGAGGAGGGCACTGTGGGGTCGCGATCCCCTCAAGTATTTAATCCTGAGAACCAGGGGGCTGCTACGGGTACCCTTCTCCCCTCCGGCCCCGCTCGCGGGACCCTTGCGCATCCCTGCCTTCGGCCCAGCCCTGCCCCGGGGACGCGCGCCCCAGTTCGCGGAGACAGAGCGGGTGAGGCGGGGGCCTGTTTAGTCTCCACCAACTCAGGGAGAGAAGGGGACCGGGAAACGCTGATTTCAGACCCCAACTCAGCGCCAGACTCAAGAGCCGGGACCTGGGAGGCGAGGGACATCCAGATGGGGGGAAGGGGAAAGGGAAGGGAGCACGTGTGGAAAACCGAAAGCGCAGCGTCCCTGGACCCAGTCCCTAGGTCTTCAATCGCTGCCCTTCCCTTTCTCTCGGACCTCGGGGTGGAGGAATCGGGACCCCTCTGGAAGCTGGGGGCCCCCTCGCCTCCCTTTCCCTGGACCACCCGGCTTCACCTTCCCTTCCCACCTCCACTCCTCTTCCTTTCCCGACCTCCTCCCGGTTCCCTTTCGCGATCGCTGGCGGCCGCAACCTGCGAGCGTCCCTAGCTGGAGCCGGCGCCAGGGTCGCGCACCGCCTTCCGCAGACAAACTTTGTACATTTCCGCGTCTCCCTTTTGTGTAAGTTGCGAGAGATGGGAGGGTTCGGAGACCTACGGCCACCGCACCTTCCCCAAGCCTGGACGTCCGGGCGATCACTCACACCCTCACCTTCTCCCCGAGGGGGAGAAAGTCCCCTGGAACAAAAGCGGCGACACCCCGCTTCGCCGTCCGGGGCGCGGTGGCCAAGCCGCGCTAGACTGTGCGCCACCGAGGCTCGGTTCCCAGCGCCCTGCGCCTGTCCCGGAGGGGGCTGGGGCACTGCCGGGGCCTCCCGGCGGAGCCTCGGGGTTGTTTTCCTTCCCACCCTCGGATCAGCACTGATGCGTGTACATTCCGTGCTGAGCTCTTACGTCCTTGGAGAGAAATACGCGGGGTGTGCGACTGGAAAGGGCAGTGGCGGGTAGTGGGAAGCCTGGTCTCACCCCTCCTGTGCATCAAAGGAGACGTTAGTCTGTTTAAGGCGCGGCCTCCTCTCTGGCAGCTCGGGGGATTCTAGTTTAGACCCCCGGGGGGCGCAGGATGGCGGGGAGGGTGTGCAGGGTCTTTTTTTAGGGTGCAGATAAAAGGGTTGAATAGAGTGAAGATTAAGACGGAGAAGATGGCGCCTCTGCAGTGCAGCAAAGAAAAGCTGTGTGGAGGCTGCAGCCTGGTGAAATCCACCCACCACTAGGTGTATAACAAGTCTTCCCCATTCACCCAACTCTCGAACATTCAGCTAACGCCTGAGCAAAAAGACTGTTTTCCTTTTCATCTGAAGATGCTTAGAAGTTGTTTGCGTGACAGTTGGGGTAGAGGAGCTTGTATTTCCCATCGGTGGGGGTCCTGTTCAGCATCTTTCCGTTTGCAACCACCCCTCCCCATCTTTGCCCCCTACCTCATAGTAATTTTCCCAAAAAAGCAATTTCCGGACAAGTGTTTTTCCTGTAATTCCATCGAGGCTGTACAGACTGTCACACCATTACAGCCTTTTAGTCCCTCATTTACAAGGTCATTGAACTTTTTTTTCCCTTCTGATTTTCATCCACAAGTGGCTCTGGGATCACTGGAGGGCTGGTTAAGATTTGTTGGTTTCAGAGTCTAGGAATTTGGTTTTCCGTGTGTTTAAAAGAAGCATTTAGTAAAGGAAATGCTGATTGGTGACTTAACATTTTATTTGTATAATTATTTTAGTTTTCCTGAATTATCTTAGTACAAGTTAAAATACACAAAAAGCAATTAGAAGCACATCATAATGTTGGTTTTTGGAGCTTTATGTTAAGTCTTAAATATTTAACTTTGTTGAACAATTTTTTTTCTCTATAAAAAGATGTGGTGCGTAGGCAGATGTGGTTTGGATTTTTCTGGCCTATTTGCTTTTTCGCTTTTTCTGCCATCCCTTTGGAGATTTTTCTGTAGTTATTATAACCTTTAAAAGGGTGGAGGTGAGATTCACGTTAATACATTTTGCAGAGTTGGTAGAAGGGTAGGTAATTTATTCTAATGAGGTTTGAAGGGGATTCTTGTAGCTCAGTCTGTGTCCACCGAAAGGAGTTGACACTCTTTTGTAGACCTTAGAAAATAGGTCTGCAGTCTACTAAAAAAGAAGTGAATAAGGGCAGTGATACTGCCACCCCCCTCTCCCCCAAGGATTGTTATTCCCTGGATTAATGCTTTTGTCTGGAGTATTGATCAGAGGCATGAGTTTAACAAACCTTGCCATATAAATATTTATTTGTTCATTCATTCATATTTGCTTCCTTTTAAGTTTTGTTTTCCTGCATCGAGGGGTTAATCTAATCACAATCATCTTGTTTCCGTATAGTGCTGATGCTGATTTCCCAGATGCTAGAAACCTACTGCTACTGATAACTGCCCTAAAGGTAGAATCCTACACACAGAATAGTGAAGCTGAGACTCGTGATTTGTAAGGAGTCACCATTGCTTACTAATGGGTGGGAAGCCATGATAACTGGCAGACTGCAAAAGCTTTTCTCCTGTTACCCAAGCTGCAGAGGCTCCTGATGGTGCTGCAAGCCTATTAGTACTACAGAGAAGTTACTAGATGGACCAGTTGTTTCTCGACTGGATTGAGGAAATGAAAAGGAATGTGCAAGATCACAAGGTTAAGTTACAAATGACTAGAAATGACTAATTAAAAGGTGGAGGGAGGAAAAGAAATGTGATCAATTGAATATTGGTTTCAAGAAAAATGGAATTTTTTTTTATGGTTAAGCTTCCTCGTTGCTACGGGATCATTATTTTAAAAGTTATCGTTTATGGCACACTAGAATTTTCTATACAGATATTTGTATGATACAGATATTTGTATGATCATGTAGGTTGTTGGTCAGTCTAGAAATAAGCACAATGATTCTGTGCTTGAAAAAGTGAATGAAAGTTCCATAAAATTCAGTTAAAGTACATTATTTCTGTAAATTTTATTGCCTTGAAACTTACAAAGCATCTTTCATTAATGCTTTTCTTATTAAGTCTCCACCTTGTTATATCACTCATGCATGCAAAGATAAACCTATACTAATGTACTTGTGCCAGCCTTCAAAAATGTAAGGTTTAGTTTGATTGTATAGTTTGGTTACTAACCCCCTCTACACATCACCCTGAAGTTTGCAGGGTAAATAAAGCATACTTACAGTTATGAAAGAAAATGGAATGTATTAAGTTCTAAAACAGAGTATAGATTTAGCAGTGTAAAGAGTGAAAGTGTTCCAAGGTAAACACCTATATTTAACGATGTAAGGAACAATGGATGAGATAATCCTGGAGCATTTCCTGGTAGTAAATTTCCAGCCAGATTTGTATCCCAAGTCTGAGGAGTGGAGACTTGGGATACAAATCTGGCTTACCTCTTTCTGCCTTTGCTGGAAGACAGACAGACAGACAGACACACACACACACACACACACACACACACACACTGGTATGTGCAGGTAGGGCCTTTGTCTTCTAGTCTCTGTGCTTTCTTTAATGGTGGACATAGGTGAGGATCTGAAATCATAAAAGAATGAACAAGCACAGGATTTGACTCGATTAGTTTCTTCATCTGTTGATTTAGGGAAATTTTTATTGATTTACTTCTGTGGCCAAACCCAGTTTCTGAGCTCGGATGCTATTGTGATGAACCAAACCATCTTCTCCATGAAGCTTCCAGTCTTTTGGGCAAGACAGACAATAAACAGACTGTACAAATAGGTGCGTGAACTATGACAGGGGCAGGGTATGCTCTGGAGAGGAGCAGGGAATTGGAGATGAGGGGTCACAAGCAGGATCCAAGAACTCCGGTGTGGCACCTTCTGTAGCGGTGTGGCACCTTCTGTAGCATCTTGACCAAGACAGTACTTGATGAAAGGCACTCTGGGCAGTAATGAAGGGGTGGGGAAAATCAAATGTTGTTTTTTTTTCTTTTCTTTTCTCAAATGCTTCTAACAAGGAACATTTTATTAATCTCAGGTTCTCAACCTTGATTGCACATTGGAGTCATAGGGATTAAAAAACAAAACAAAAACAGAACTCTTGTGAGGACTGTGCTCATTGAAGCTAAATAAGATCCCTGGGAGCAATGCCTTGACATTGGCATTTGGGGGAAAAAAACCCCCAAAACCTCTTAGGTAATTCATAGTAATTTTTAAGTGCAACCAGCATTTTGAGACCAGCTACAAATAGACCAATAAGATCACTTGCAAGTCAAGTTTGAGATCTTAGAGAAGAACGTCAAGTTGGTCTAAAAACAGAAAGGCCAAGTAATACCAGGGAGGCTCAGTAGAGTAAGAAACATGGAGAAGGCTGAAGAAAACACAGGGCATTGTTTGGGCATTTTTATTTCTCTTCAAGCTGTTAACACATCACATTCTCCTTATACGAAGGATCACTAACAAACTCGATTTATGGGGTTGGAAACCCACGTACTGTTAGGGGAGAACTTGCCCTTCTCATGGTACACTATCTACACTTGTGAGGTCCTGGCCCGCAGTGGCCCTAGCTCCAAGCTCTTAAGAGTTGCACAGTGTTTAGGTGCTTTGCTGGTGAGTTATCTTTGTGTTTCACTTGGCCAGGATAATCCTTTCTTTTTCATGATGGGATTTCAAATACAAACATACAGAGCAGAAACAGATGCTAAATACCTGCTTGTGCAAACCCTTGCAAATGCTGTGAGTCTTATAGCCTGTGTCACAATATACAGATACATCCTCAGGAGTGGGTGAGGGAAGAGAAGGTGGCAGACTGGCAAAGCTAACTGGAAGGAATGGGCACCCCCTCTGATGAGTGGCCAGTTTAAGTGATAAGAGGTATGGGTTCTTTTCTTTTCACCTCCTTCTTCCCTTCCTTCCCACTGTGTTCCATTTCATTATACAAGAAAAGCCAACTGAGTTTGTAAATGAAAGCTCCAGTGTAGGGGGACTTGTTACGTAACCGTTTCTTCAGTTTGATATGCATAGTTGAAATAACCATTTCAATGAGGACACTAGTGTTTTCCTTTGGGGAAAAAATGGTGAATTTTTCTCTGCAGATTAATCCTGATGAGTAGGTACGTTTTACAGATACCTCTTTAGAAGTTGAAATCCACTGAAGACTGGATTAGGAAGACTGTTATAGGAATAAGGTAATTTATTTAAAAAAAAGGTTTGGATATGTTTGCCGGTGAATAGTTTTTGAAAAAGTGAGGCTTAACAGATGAGCTAGCTGACTCTTCAGAGAGTAGCACGGAGGACTCAGCATCACGTGTTAATCCTTAGCTGTAGCAGGGAGCAAAGTGGCCATTTTATTTAGATTTGTTTTGTGTGGCTGCATTTTGAAGAGCCATGCAATTGAAATCCAGCTCGAACATGGTTAGAATTATAGCATTTTATGAATGAAGAAGTAGTTGAAATGGGGAAGACGAGAGATTTTTCAAAACTCATCTCTATGGGAAGACCTGGAATCATTTCCACTATTTTATTTTATTTTAAAGAGAGAGGGACAGAGAGAGAGAGAGAGAGAGCAAGCAAAAAAGACAGAATCATTTTGTTTAGTTTTTTCATGTGGTTCTTGTTGCTCTGACACTTTTTTGGTGGGGCTTGAACTCATGTCCTCGCACATGCCAGGCAAGCGCTGTAACCGCCAAGCCCTCCTTCCTACATCTATAACATTGGTTTCATTTCCAGGTGTGTCACCAGTAACACTGAGTGTTTCTGAGATGCATAGAGAAGGCACATTGCACACTGTTAGTTTTCCATTTCTGTAACAAATTTCCACAGACAGTCAGCTTAAAGGAAAGGTTTTGGAGGTTTCAGTAGTCCATGGTTGGCTGACCCAGTTAACTTTTGGGCCTGTGGTTGGGCGGGTGGCTCATCATGGTGAGAAGTGTGTGATGGGTAAGGTGTGCACTTGAAGGCAGTAAAAATGAAAAATAAGATCAGAGTCCCATAATCCCCTTCATGGAAACACCAGCAGTGACCTTAAACCTCCCACTAGGCCCCATCTCTTAAAGCTTTAGGGACTAAGCCCTTAATACATGGGTCTTGGGGAGCACTAAGATCTAAACTGTAGCACACACTGAGAAAACTGAACAGGGGCAAGATTGCTTAGGTATAAATCCTGGTTCTTAGTTTTTTGAGCTGTTGGCCATAGTCAAAGTTTCTGTGCCTTTGAAACTACGCATTACAGTATTCAAATTGTGGATTCAATTTCTATATATCTAAAATACTTAGAACACATAGATGACATACACGTAGCCTGATGGCCCATTATAAACACTCTGTAAATCTTACTGTTTACGTGGTGATGATGATGTAAAATGGATATATTTAAGTCTCATGCATAGGTTTTTTTTTTAATCAATTTTGTTTATTTTTTCATCAGGCCTTTGTTTCTCTGACACTTAGTTGGATATGTGGTGCCAGGATTCAAAACTGGGTCCTCACACATGCCAGGCAAGCATTCCCACCACTGAGCCACCATTCCAGCCCTCACACGTAGTTTTTGAAAGTTAAAAAGTGACTGTATGATGTTTCACTTATTAGTTCACTTATCAACCAATTAAGACTGTTATAGGATGTTGGCAGTTTGTTCTCTAGAAGAATGAATTAATTTGATTTAAATATAAAGAGCACATATCTCAGATAAAATTTTTAGAATACATGATAAAAATTTCTTTTATTAAATATATAATATTCTATTTCAGTTGTCTGCTTGAAAAATATTTAAATGATTCATGCTCACTGAAAAAGTTTAAACAGTAAGAAATGTGGAAAAAGTATAAGCAGGTTATGTACAAATGGGGAAGAGCTATTTTTAATGCCGTGCACATGGACAACCATACAGTGTCTAATGTTGAGAAAGTTTGCACACTGAGTTGATTATTAACTATTAGTTGGCCATCAGCTATGTTCAGGGAGCTGTGAACAGACTTGGTTTAGTTTCTTGCAAAACCTTTTCTAGAAAAAATGAGTAAACAGACTTTGCCCATGTGAGCAGAAGTGGATGATTTGAAATGCCAGCAAAAAAATTTCGGTCCTAGAATAAAAGCTGGAAGTGGTCTTCACCCAGATTTCTTAAGAATGCTGCATTTCTGTTAAGAAATGAGTTTCAAAATAAAATAAATTTGTATAACCAGTTGGATTAAGGCTATCACATCTTTAGAGCTTCATAGTGATCTATTGCTTAACTAAAACTACATTTTTAAAGAAATCGGCATTGCTCGTAAAAGGACAGAGTTTCAGTCCTCGATTATGCAGTTAGACTAAGGACATTTGAAAACTTTGAGTGCTTCAGTTATGATGAACACATGGAAGGATCAAGAAGCAAATTCCCTAAGAATCCACGTGGGTTTTTGTTAACCAGCTCATGTACTTAAAATTGGCTTGCTCAAGAAGGATGTCACTATAGAAGGTGTGTTTGTAATATTCTGCTCAGTGTAGATAGAGTAGACATGAACGAGGTGGTCCTAGAATCACGTGCATGGCATTGTTAAGCAGGGATAATAAGAAACAGACAAGATAAACATTGCAGGAGAGGGAAGAGGGAAGGAAGCAGTTTTGTGGGTGAATGGATTCTAATGAACAAAACGGTGATTTCTTTTTTTTTTTCTAATTCCTGCTTACATATTTTTGAAAGAGAGAGGGACAGTGTGAGAGAGAAAGAAAGACAATCATTTTAGTTAGTTTTTCATGTGACTTTCATTGCTCTGACACTTCATTGTGCACGTGGTGCTGGGGTTTGAACTCACGTTCTTGTGCATGCCAGGCAAGCGCTGTAACTGTTGAGCTACCGCTCCAGCCCCCAAACTGGTGATTTCTTAAGGTCTTATAAGCGATCACCAACCGGTGGTGTTTAAATTCCTTCATTTCCAGATTATTCTCAAGTTTAGAAGATTTTTTTTAGATGAAAAATTTGATTCAACAAGAAAAAATTACTTTTTTCTTGTTTTGTGTTTTGATGGTTTTGTTGATAATGAAGTTGTTTTTTGATTGTTTTTCGAGGAGAATCTTATTTGTCCTGTGCTGTGAGTCACTTTGCAGAGAAACCCACAGACTGTCTTCAGTGAAAAATGTAAGGCATCCTAAATGATAGAGATGGGATAAATTACTTTCCATCCTTAAAGGACACTTATGAGAATAGGAGATCTGTCGTATAAAGCAGAGTCGTTTGTATTAAGTGAAGAAATGTGTTATCACTCCTTCTTGGTCTGCTAAATTTCAGAGTCCTAATGACAGTAATCTGTTTTTGACCCACAAAGGCATTTTTACAGGAAGAAAAACAAGCACTTTAATCTTACCCTTGAGATAGATTTGCATGTTTTAATCCTGCCCTCTCACCCCAGTTTCCACAAACTCATTTATCGGGTTTTTCTTTGCATATACTTGATTGGCATTTTTAATAAAATTAATGAGGCAGCATAAGTTTCATTTTTAATAGAAAATAAAGAAAATGGTATTATCCATTAAGGTTTGATGAGTCCAAGAAAAGCACTTTTTAAAATCTGTTCCTATTACTGGATGAATTTTCAAAAGCCTAATTACATTTTTTTTGTAATTATTATTGCTCACTTATTTTGTTTGTAATTGAATTGGTAGGTACACACGATAAAGATAGATAAGCACTCGTTCTTAACCACATCAGTTATTTATCATTTAAAAAAAAGCCCATCAACTGAAAGTGATGCAAAGGTTTTGAAATCTGATGGGAAGTTTTTGAAATCTTAGATGAAGTTTTCAGATTAACACTAAAACCCACCATATTTCTTAGCATATATTTCCCCCTCCCAATGTTCTTAGTTGCTTATTATAATTTATTTAGGAAACATATAATTTTGCCATTAAATTGTATTATTAATTGTGGTGAAGAGTTCTCTTCCCCCCTGAAATGTGCAAATATGTAGACCACTTTTGTGAATATTTTATTCACAGGTATACATTAAATTAATTAATTATATTTAATATTAAAAATCAATTTTCTGTAGAGAAGTTACAGGCCTATTTTCATGCCCAGAGAGACCTAGATTCTTTTTTTATTTTAAAGATAGGACAGTGAGAGAGAGAGACAGAGAGAATCAATTTTTATTGAGTTTTTCACATGGCTTTCGTTGCTCTGACACTTAGTCGAATAAGTTGTATACGTGGGTGCTGGGGTTTGAGCCCGGGTACTTGAGCATGCCAGGTAAGCACCGTAACCGCCGAGCCACTGCTCCAGCCCTGAGACCTAGATTCTTCTGGGTACACTCAGAAAAGGAAAATTAGGTCCTTCATTTCACATGTATTTTGAGGTCCTTTCTTGACCTCAAGGAATAAACAGGAGGTAGCAAGTGACTTGGAAGAAGTTAAGGTGGGCAAGAGGTGTAGGTGACATTATGTGGAAGTGTGAGTATTATTTTGTATGTGATATTCTTGAAGAAGGTTTTCAACTGGTCACTGCATATCTGAACTAAATGTAGCTGAACATATATTCACTGTGTTGTAAAAGAACTGAGAACAGGGGATCTACTTTGGAGTGGTTAAATATTCAGAACAAAAGTAGTAGTGGATTGAAGTCAATACCCACTGTGACCACGGAGTTTTGAGTGATTTGTTTTAACAGGACAGTTCCTTAAATCTAGTGTTTACTCAGTGTTTGTAAGTATTATCTGTGAGTACACTAGAAATTTTATATTGTGAAAAAGGTTTATATGTTTTGATTCTGGACAGTTGAGGAAGTTTCACTTAAGTTTAAAAGATTATGAACAAGCATAGGAAGAATATTTAAGCCTTATAAATAAAATTTATTTTTGTAGCCCTTTCTAAAACATCGTGGGAAATATTCATAAATGCTGTCTGTAACTTAATAATGTTCATTCCTTTGCAACTCTTAATTTCAGGAATTTAGTTGGCCCAACCCCAAAATGCCTGATTCTTGAAATGTGCTTCAGTCCTCTGATTTGTTGGGATACTTTGAGTTGAGCGTATGTAGAAATGATTTTGTTTGAATAAGGTTGTGGAATTTAGAAAGAAAAGAAAAATGTGTAATTAAACTAAGTGGCTATCAGAATGAAATATCAGAATGAAAATTTCATCGTCTTTGCCTTCTTTCCCCCAGTTTTGTGCTTTTTAAACCATCTGACAGCTAATATTTCTTTTTACATTACTATAAAGAAGATCAGAATGGAGCTTTAAAAATAGTATTGAATTCTGTTCCTTGTGCTTTCTACAGAAATAGTACTTTGTGAAAGGTGGGAATGGATCTCATAAAAATCAAAGGGAGGTCAGTCAAGGAAAGGAATCAAGGGGTGGGAGGACGGAAGTGCTGGGGAGGGATCCTGGCCAGATTATATTGTTCCATTCTGTGCATTATGAATATGTAACAACACATCCCGTCATTATGTAGATCTATAATGCACCAATAAGAACTTTTGGAGAGGAAAAAAAAAAGAGATAGTATTTTTCAAGTTCAAGGGCTTGAAACTAATGCTTGACAGGCATTAAAAGTCTAATGGAGGTCATGTTCAGCCTGGTATTTGGCTCAGATTTTCTTGGGCTTGTGTTTAATGTTTTGTGTCAAGTGTTAAATCCATTTATACCAAAGAATCCAGAAAATTTAAATCCAATAAAAGTGAACCAAATTTTAGTTGTTTTGAGTGGAGGAGGGTCTTGGCTAACCCTAGGGAGTATGAACATGAAGGCAGCTTTCATATTGCTGCTAGCTGAAGAACTAAGAAGGGCTGTACTTTGAAGAGTGTAATTGTGACAAGATTGCCATTTTGGACATGCTTACTAGTTAAGTAAGTATGAGAGGAGGGAATCCCCAAGGGAAGCTGGAAGATTTCCAGGCACTGATAGGGTAGCCATGTGACTCTGTGGCTGCCACAGAGGAGAAGGGAAGGCAGAGAAGTTACGACTGAGTCATTTATCAGTGTGGCCATCAGAGCTGTCCAGGACAAAGGTAATGTGGTGGCAGAGAGGGTCTAGGGGAGCCAAACCTTACCTCGTTCTTTCCTTGTAAATTTCACTTCACTGTCGTGAGCTGGACTGGGTTTATGTTTGGTTGTGATTTTGGAGGTCACGTTTTAAGGACACAAGATGGGAAGTGTTTGGTTTTCTATTTTGTGTGTTTGATTTTCTAGTTGTGTTTATTAATGTCATAAATAAAGGAGATGAGAAAAAAATGTCAGAATAAGTCTTTCCTGAACGAGAAAAGACTTTGGGTAACATATTCTAAGAGTTTACTATCACGTGTTGAATTATTTATACCTTTTAAGAAACCAAGCGTTGACCTCATTGATACTTGGCAATGTGTGTCAAGTAGAGCATATGAAACCCAAACTCAAGCCATGGATCTTCTGTTAGCAGGGGAGGGGAAGTTTTAAGGCAGGATGTTTAATTGAATATTTGAAGTATTCTTTCACCTGTTCTATCCCTACTTCAGATTTTCTCAGGACATTTGTGATTGACTTCTGTGATATTACATTGACTTGGAGTTAGGTTTTTATTAATATTAATTTACTAGTCTATCTCTCTTACATTTAAAGACCTGTGTTGGTTTTTTTTTTTTTTTTGACTAGATTTCAAGGTTGAGTGAAGGTTAACTGGGGCCTTGTAGGGATTCCCAGACAGAACAGTGAGGGGGTAGAGGTTTGAAAGAGGAAGCCATGGGCCTATGGGTGAGAGAGACAGTAGGAGAGGAAGGGTTTTGGATGCCCTCGAGGAGTCTGAACTTCACTTGCTGAGCAGTTGAGGTACTTTGAAACCCCATTTGGGTCCCTCAAATGGGGACAGTCACTGATGACCGTAGTTAGGTTTGGAACTTCTGCAGAAGTCCTTGTCAATCAACACCTGCTTCATCTCCTTGGTCAGAGGCTGACACCTAGTTTCCAGGGAGGCTGATGAACGTGCTCCGTTAGTGGGGAGCATTGCCACCAGGAGACATGTGAGGTTGTCTTCTGAAGGATAAAGGAGAGGTGGAATAATGGGTGGCAGCTGGGACACAGGAAATGCAGTCCTGTCAAGGGATGTGGAGGAAAGCGAGAAGACTAGGAAACGTTCTGAACCGAAGCAGAGATTCTCCGTGAACACACAGAGGGGGGTCTGGGATTTGCCCACTTCTCTTATCTGCTATCGAGCCACACAGAGAGCCCATCTTTGTGGAGCGAGGAAGGAGGAGGTGGGGATGCCCATTTGTTGTAGGAACACCCATTGCTATAGCTGATCGAACCCAGGATGTGTTCAGACTTGTGTTCCTGGGACATCTTCCCAGCTAGCAAGATGGAAAAAAGGGTTAATGTGAGTGACCAGAGAGAAATGGAGGTGTCAGTTTGTCAGTTTGACTCTCCCTGTGGGTAAACTGTTTTTCATTTCATCTAGAGACTTTGTTGTTGACCCGTTCCTGAAAGGAACAGCAGAAAACACAAGCTTTGAGGTTTTTAGAAAAGAGCAGGATCCTGAAACCTTTGAGCTAGATCTGCTTGTCTATTTCTTCACATCTGTTTATGCTCATCTGTGCTGTTGAAACAGGGGAAACATACACGCAAGAGAAAAGTGAGCCTTGATATATTTACATCAGTAAAAATGGAGCTGCCATGTTAAAATTCATTTTAATCACCTGTGCTTTCTTATTCATTTCTAATATTCCAAGTGACCAAATGAACATATCGACCAGAAAGAAAGTGATGAAATGAAGATTTGCAAAAAACCCTGTAATTCTGAACATGCTTGATACAATCATCAGTGTCAGAGAATGTTTGGAGGTTTTGTATTAGGGATTTATTTCATCTCCACCTAAAGGTTTATTGAAAATTTGTCTAATTGGTTTGATATATTGCACATGGTTCTATCTTTTAAGGAAATGTCTAAAATATCATGTTTTTCCCAAAGTTTCTCTTGGTTGTATTTACGAATTTTTTTTTTAAAGGGGAAAGAGACAGTGAGAGAGAGAGATAGAGAGAGAGAAAGAATCAGTTTTATATAGTTTTTCATGTGACTTTCATTGCTCACACATTTCATTGTATACGTGGTGCTGGGGTTTGAACCCGTGTCCTCACAATGCCAGGCAAGGGCTGTAACTGCTGAGCCACTGCTCCAGCCCCTCTTCATTCCCTTTAACAGTAATCAAAAGGTTACCGTAAGCTTGACCATTTTAAATCTTTACTTTGAATTTTTTTTTCTTTTATTTTTTTCTCTCTTCTTTTTCCGTCTCCTCTCTTCTCTTCCCTTTCTCCTCTATTTTTGCAGTAATAGGTTTTAACTCAGGAGTAGTCTACCACTGAGATACTTCCCCATCCCTTTTTATTTATTTATTTTGAGACAGGGTCTTGCTGAGTTATTGAGGCCATGAACTTGTGATCCTCCTGCCTCAGCCTCCTGAGTAGCTGGGACTACAGATGTATGATACTGTGCCTGGCCCAAACAGCAACAAAATTTCAGTATATATCAAATGTTTTGTTACCCTACTTACAGATATTGCATCTACAAAAACAATCTATGGGGCTGGAGAGGTGGCTCAGCGGTAAAGCACTTGCCTGGCATACACGAGGACCCAAGTTTGATTCCCAGCACCACATACACAACTAAGTGGAGGAAAAACAAAAACCAAATGAAAAATTAAAACTCACTCTGTGTCTCTCTGTCTCTCCAAAACAAACAAAAACCAACTGGTGCAGTTCTAGAATAGTTGTTTGAGGAAAACCTGAGAAAAGTAGCCACATGTTTGAACATACATTTTTCTCATATTACACTGATAAACATTTTGAAATTATCAGTATTTTGAAATTACCCCCATAAAGAAAGAGTGGATTGGTTATTTATATTATGTTGGTTAAGTTTGAAAGTTTATTTTAATTATATTAGAGAAACATTATTTTAAAACATTTTGCAAGGGGCTGGAGTGGTAGGTGGTTCAGCGGTTACAGCGCTTGTCTGGCATGTGCGAGTGCACGAGTTGAAACCCCAGCACCAGGTACACAGCGAAGTGTCCGAGGAATGAAAGCCACATGAAAAATTAAATAAAAATTGCTTCCCCCCCACTGTCCCCTTTCTTTAAAAAAAAATTCTCCGAAAGAGCATACACTTTATTCTGAATTCTGTTATGATTTCATATATCTAAAAGTATTTGAGGCATCATAACTAACCATAGTTCAAGTCCAGTCCAAAGGGGCTGGTCTTCACTGGTCTGGATTACAGAGTTAGGACTAATGCTTGCATTGTCTGACTTTAAAAATAATCAGTAGTTGATATTGTAGACAGTTGAATATATGCCATTGTTTAAGGTCATAAAATTGAAATAGTTGGCAGCCCAAAAATAAGTAGTGAGAAGAATGTTTGAGTACTCAACTCTCAACACACCTGAACCTTTTTAAATTTTTTCTCTTCTGTGCTGAGGATTAAATTCAGGGCCTCTTGCATAGTTGGCCAGTGTTCTACCACGGAGCTACAGCCCCAGCCCTTACTCAACTGAATCTTGTAGTTATTTTATTGGCTTTGTTTTATAGCCTGTACATATCTTAAGTACACAGGCTCTCTAGAAACTTTCTTTCTTTCTTTAAAGAGAGAGGGACAGTGAGAGATACAGAGAAAGAGAGAAACAACTTTATTTAGTTTTTCACATGGCCTTAGTTGCTCCAACACGCAGTTGTGTACGTGGTGCTGGGGTTTGAACCCGGGTCCTCGTGCTTGCCAGGCAAGCGCCGAAACCGCTGAGCCACTGCTCCAGCCCCTCTCTAGAAACTTTCTGTACCTTGCTGATTGTTTAAACATATGAAATAAGTTGATAGAGACTACAAAGATGAGTTGAGAAGCTTCTAGTTAGATATCCATGAAATAAAAATATGGTCCATCCGTACAAGTTCATGGATTTCTTTTCCTGCTTGATTCAAATGTGAATCTTTAAAAAAAAATTTGTGTAAGATTATTATAATCACCTTCATGAAGTAAACTAAATTATTACTCAAAATATAAATTCAATTCAAAGGAAATGGAAAGTAAATGGAAGAGGAGCTTATGTAATAATAATCCTAACTAGGATTATCCTTAGGCTTGCCATTGGTAATTAAGATTCAGTCCTGGAGTAAATGGAGAGACATTGATTATTTGTAGACCCAGTGATATTTGCTATTGATTCCTTATTGGTGTGGTAAATGAGAAAACATTTCCAAGCATGGCTTCCAAGCTGTCATTAATATGTGCCGTGTGGAAATGGAAGGCGCTGAGTCCCAGCTGGAAGAGCTGGGGAGCAGCAGTGCTCTATTCAAACGCTGTCCTGGGTCCCTTCGTCTCAGAGTTGCTCTGGCCTTCACTTTTCCGTTTTGCTTATGCCTGGGCCTGATTCTAAGGCAGCACTGTCCAATTAAAGTAGAATGAGATTTTTAGATTGCATTTTGAATGTTTAAGTTGAGCCACGCAAAGCAAAGAGGGGCGGAGAGTGTAGCTCACAATTAGGGGGGCATGTTTATAAATGTTTAGTGTTAGTAGGTGTGGCGCCCAAGCCCTGGGTTCAATCCCCACCACACCCACCAAAAACAAAAACACAAAAAAACCCAGATGAAATTAATTTTAACATGCCAGTAATTCCAAACTATTACTTCAAAATGTGATCAATATCAAAGCTGTTCATGAAGTATATTACATGCTTTCTTCATGATCATATGTTCAAAATTTTGACCTTTTTTTTATACCGGGGGCACTTAATCACTGAGCCATATCCCCATCCCTTTTCATTTATTTATTTTTTTACTGAGGCTGACCTTGAACCTGTGATCCTCAGCCTGCTGAGTTGCTGGGTGACCGCAGGAGCCACCATTCCCCGCTAGGGCGTATTTTAATTCAGATTGCTTCATGATGTCATGGCTAGTGGCTACTGTATTAGAAGGTTTACCACCTTAACCTGTGACTTTATAGGAAGAAAATTATAGTTTTTGGAGCAAATAGGATCCGTAGAACCTCATTTTAACCCCCCTCGTTTTACAGATGGAGAAATAGATGTTGAGTTGCTTAAAAATCACACAGATGTCAAGGACCACAAGTGCAGTCCAGTCCCTGTCATCTGAATTCCAGTCTCTTCACCTTCAGTCATTTTCTGTTCTGCATTTCCACATGCACTTGGATGTGGACGGATTTTGCTTTGTTGCTGTTAGTTAAATATTGACTCAGGAATCTAAGACAATCTGGCCCACTCAAGGAAGGCATGACCCAAACTGGACACAACTGTATGGGCGCAGGGACAGTAGAATCACCAGGCATAACTAGAAACCATCTGAGAAATAGTAATATGAGGTGATGTTGGTCCAGTGATCCATTTCTTTTTTATTGCCATGGGCACTGTTGGGATAGGATTAGGGATTCTTTTGGGACCTAGGTCAGTCAGCTTTGAACTCTGGTTGAAATGTCATCTGCTGAGAAAAGGAAGGGAGATAGATAGGTCATTAGCATAAACAGTTTATCATGTGTTTGGATATGTAGATCTATACATACGATAATGAATAGTACTTTAGTTCTGGGTTTCTGTTAAGCCTTCTCTTCTGTTTTTTTTTTTCCTATTTCAGAAGGGTGCTCATGTGTGCGCCCAAAGTTGTTACCCTGTATGATAGCTTTTGACAGCTTAAGCCCAGTGCACTCCTGGCATGTGAAGTATGTCAGCAAACGTGGACTGCTTACCCGCATGGCTTGTGGGTTGGAGGAGGGGGCTTGGTGTGTGCCTGCTGTTGTGTGCTTGCTCCTACAGGGTCGTTTTCGTGCAAGCATGCATGATGGGTGAACTTTCGGAATTGGAGGTTGCCAATCATTTCTTGCTATAAAATACTTATCAGCGAGGATATGGAAGATGGTGAAGGAATGCTTTGAAGAGTGCTTAAGTTCACTCATGTGATGTAGGTTTAAAGGTTTTTAGATTTAGTCTTAACAGTTTTTTTGTTTTGTTTTTTAAATCTGAACCTTAGAACTTCTCATCTGTGGTCAGGCTTTGCCCACAAAAAATATCAACTTTTAAAATAAGCGAGTACTATATATATATATATATATATATATATATATATATTTCAATTTTTTGATGCAAGTTATTGAATTTGCCAGTGCTGATGTTTAAGCAATATATAAAGGTTTCTCAGTGCGTAGGAATGAGTTAAAAGTACAAGGAATACTTTGTGTTTCCTTTGGAAGTTATTTATAAATCTTTAAACTTAAAATCCATCATTTTTAAGTCAGTGTCTTTAGTATTTTTTCATAGAACACGTAATGAACAGGAACAGAAGTTTCTAGCTTTAAAATGTTTGGTAAAATCATTATTTAAAATGATGTTTAAATTGCATTTTGAAATTGGGAAAGCATTAACCAGCCATTCATTGTGGGAAGCTTAGAAGATGTATGCAGAAACGTGCATATTCCTGCCACCCACAATGTCAGTTTTGTTATGTCATATTTGAAAGCATTTTTGAGATTATCCTGCAGATTTCGTTTTATATCCTGTATTTCATTTCCTATCATTAAATCTCATGCGATTATAAGTTCTTTGCAAATAGAATGATATATAAATCTGAGCTATGTAATTGGGGATTTGTGCTTTTTTTATTTGACAGTTTTAGCATCAGGTTAGGTTGGGAGAAGTGGTATAGGGAAAGAAAGTACTTGTGTACACAGTACCTGGTAAAATTTCGATTATTTATTAAATGATCTAAATTGCAATTCTCCAGTAGTATTCAACCTGGTGGTCTTTCAACTATAATGTAAAACTTAAAAAAAAATGAAGTGAACAGACACCTTAAAGACTTATAAAATAAACAAGGAAAACCTGACGTGGCAATTCCAACAATCAATCCTCTTATTTAGTGGTTTCATGGTAGCTTGTGTAGGAAGAAGTTTGTCTGTAAGAAGTTGTTAGACTTGACAGGCAGATGTAGCTGGGGTTTGAAGGTAGACATTAGTGAAATTGTGGTTTCAGCTTCCTGAAGCCATTCAGTGGGAGATTAATTGGGTTACATGATTATATACACAAATCGCATCTTCCTTCCTATTTCCCTGTTGTTAAAGTGTCTCCTGGTTTTATCAGGTTAAAAAATAAGTCAGAAACATTGATTTGATGCAATTCCCAAGCATAAGAATCTTTAGCCACAAAAGCTCACCGTTTTACACCTTAATGGGTAAAGTAATGGAATAGGACTTACATGGGCCTCAGGAGAGAGGAGCCCATGCAAGCCAGTCCATGTGATTTTTGATGATGGATTCCTGTTTGCAAGTTCTGTGAGTCAATTCTGTATTATTATATTTTGTATTATAAGATTTGTTTTGGGAAAAAAGATGTTGTTTACTTTTTTCTTTTTTGTCCCCAGATCATGATGCATGCTAAGTACACACTATCACTAGCTACACCTCCCATCCTTTGATTTTTTTTTCCTTTTAAAGAGAGAGGGACAGAGAGAGAAAGGGAATCAGTTTTATTAAGTTTTTCATGTGGCCTTCTTTGCTCCGACACGTCCTTGTGTACATGGTGCTGGGGTTCGAATCCGTATCCTCGCACATGCCAGGCAAGCACCGTAACTGCTGAGCCACTGCTCCAGCCCCTTGATTGTTTTTAAAAATAAATATAATGCTATAAATATATAGTGAATAAATGCTGGTACTCTTGAAAAAAAAAAGCAGTTGATATAATCAGGGTTCTGTACCTTCAAACCCAGAGGAATTGTGAGGAACTGGTGATGTGGCGTGGGAAGTCATTCATTCACTCTGCATGCTTGTGAACACCAGCCTTAGGCTAGGAATTGAGATTTGACAGTGGAAAAGGACAACTCTGGAACTCAAGGAGATTATACTCCGTCGGGGTAAACAGCAGACCATACATGTATTTTCCGCCTCTCGGTAATCAGTGTTATGAAGAAAAATTAAGAAGTGAGGGGCTCACTGGATGAGTGGATGCAAAAACTTTGGTACAGATATACAGTGGAATACTCTCGGCCATTAAAGAAGATGATATCATGGCTTTTGAAGCCAAATGGATGGAGATGGAAGAAAGAATGCTAAGTGAAGTATCCCAATCTCAGAGACTCAAGGGCCGAATGTTTTCTCTCATTTGTGGAAGCTAGAATACAACTGGAAACAGTATGTTAGATGGCTAAGCTAATAATAACCTCAATGTATATGAATTTTTACACAAATGGGGAGAACCTTGCCTAAGATGCTGGGAGAGGGGAAGGGAAAGGGGAGGGATTAGGAAGGATATCTTGAAGACTGGAGGGAGTATGGGGGAATCATCTCAGAAGGAGATCTCTGACCTCCACGAGAAGTTCATTTAACACAGGGGTTCTTTTGGGGGAAACAGAACCATGGGGAACCCAAGGGGGGAAACCATGACATGGCATCAGCCTTGGCTAACTATGTAAATATACATTTGTTCTTGATTGTTTGATAATGATTCCTCCTCAATTGTAAGTCCATATTCAACTAATAAAAAAAATTAAAAAAAAAAGAAGTGAGGAGCTGGAGAGAGAGAGGCAGAGTCAGTAAGACTATGAAGGGGATCAGAATATGCTACCCCCAAATTTGTCACTTTGGCATAGGACCGTTTTGAGTTGTATACCATTGAGAAATACCAGATACCCGAGAAGCTTTCTACCCAGGATAGGTATTGAGTCCCCTTTGGGAAAGTGCCCTCCCTTCTGTCTCCTGTACCAGGAAGAAAAGACTCTTACCATTTGAAAACTCTGACATTCATCTGCATTAACAAATCTTGCTGAAATAATTCTGCATGTTCGTTAGTTTCCCCTATATATTTACCTTTCCACAATTTACTTCCCTTAGAAGCCCAAACTCGTTTCTCTCTGTCTTGTTGCATCTTCACAACTTATATTCTTTTTGGGTTTCTCTTTATTTTGTATGAACCTCCCCATTCCTGCATGTAAAAATATTCGCATCGGATAAAAATTGTATGTCTTATTCATGTCTCTTGACAGTTTAATTTGCAGGGCCCCAGGTACTAAAAATAAAATGGTACATGAAAAAAAAAATTCCTACTGTCTTAGAAGTATTCAAACAGGCATGAACAGTAAATGCAGACTGTAGGTGGGAACATTCTGGGGTGCCTGAGGGGGGACCCAAGCTCTTTACAAACATCCGGCTAATTGTGGGTATGTAATTTTTCATTGGTGGTTGACATTGATGAATCATTTATAAAAACCATTGGTAAGGGGAGCTGGAGCGGTGGCTCCACGGTTACAGTGCTTGCCTGGCATGCACGAGTGCACGGGTTCAAACCCCAGCACTCACGTACACAACTAAGTGTTAGAGCAACGAAAGCCCTGTGAAAAAACTCAATAAAAAATTGATTCTGTCTCTCTGTCTCTGTCTCTGTCGCTGTCTCTCTCTCACTGTCCTCTCTTAAAAAAAAAAAAAATATTGGTAAGTTTCTTCCATTCTGAATTCACTCAGTTCTTGGAGAAAAATGTATGTTTTCATCAAGGGGGTTTTATGAAGCGTGTTCTGTGTATCTAAACATCTATAAGTGCTGTTAGAGCATATGACACTTCAGGGAGAATACTGTGTCACTGATACAGATATTTCAGGCTTGAGTTTGGGGAGGAAAGGAGAGAACTTATGTTAGAAACTTGGCAGCAGGTTGTGTCCTGTTGTTTGTGATTCATTGGTTCTGGAATAAACACCTGTATTCTGGCATTGGTGGTAACAGTGGGCAGAGAGGCTTCCTTGCCCAGGGCTGTAGTGGTAACAATGCGGCTCCTTCTGCGAGCTAGGTGTTATTGCAAATGCTTTCCCTGAAACCCTCAGCAGCAGCCTGGGCGGCAGCTTGTTAGGGAACCAGGTTCAAACTCCACCTTTGTTGTCTTCCTATTCTGTTTTTTCTTCCAGGACTGGGATATCTTCACATTCTTAACCACTTATCTCTCCTTCTTCTGGCGGAGTGGTGGGTGGAGTTGGGCTGTTTCCTCTTGGACTAGGTGCTCAGCTCCTGGAGGAAGCAAGCCTGGGAGTGTGGGAGACAGATAAGAGCTTGTGGGGCTGCAGTTCCTGGCTGCGCCCCTCCCTCCCTAGGCCTTTACCTGCAGGAAGCGTTGAGACTCTTGCCCCTCCTTGGTGTCTTTTCTTCCTCTTCTACATCTGTTCCTTTCATCCTAATTCCATTCTTTCCCTTTCCTTAAGCCCCAAATAAGTCAGTCTTGTGATGTCGGAGTCATGCAGCCCTTGGATTTTAGTCATGACTCTCAATTTACTAGAATGACTGCAAGAGAATGTCGTGACTTCCTAAACCTGAATTTCCTCATCTACAAAGCATCCGTAAATAACTTGGTCAGGAGAAAAGTGGAATTAAGCCTAATGTGCAAAGCACCACCCGGTGGTGCAGAGAAGGCCCGGAGTGACCCAGAGAAGATGGCTGACTTTCACAGTTCAGCCCTTTTGTGACTTCCCAGACCCTTCAGAACAGTCCAGATTGCAAATCAGCGAATTTACCCCTTTGGAAATGCAGAGGTGGAGGGCTCTGCTCTGCTTTGTATTTCGTGCTATCAAAGAGCTGGAGGACTTCATCAAGGAAGCTTTTCCAATTCAATGTCCAAGACAGGCTTGTTTGTATTCTGCATAAACTTGTTCGTGGTCAAGTTGTGAGTGTTTGAGCCCCATTTCCTTGGTTATTATCCATCCCTACCTGACCTCCCCCGCTTAGTGAAACCAGCAGCAAAACCACTTGGAATTTAAGGAATGCCGGTTCAGGATATGGCTCTTCTCCCTGTCCACTTTCCTGCCTGTCTTGTGCTTTTGGCAGTGACCAGGCACCAGTGACAAGCCTTGGCTGCAAGGATCAGCTGGAGACAGCCACAAAATTCCTGGCTGCTGGCTTTCAAAGGTCTCTGCTAACCCCTTTGGAAACAAAGGATTGTTTTATCACATATCCAAGGGGACTAGGAAGGGGATAATTGAGAGATCTTTCTGAAGGGACTTGGGCTTCTAGCACCTACCCATGCTTCCTGAAATGATGGGTTGTGCATTGGCCTCAGGTACACTCTTTTGAGTTCTCTGGGACTTGCTCCTCTGTAGCTTTGAATGTATATTAGAAATGTGCATTTCTGGGGCTGGAGCGGTGGCTCAGCTGCTATGGAGTACACAGCTTCAAACCCCAGCACCACGTGCACAGCGAGGTCTCAGACCAACGAAAGCCACCTGAAAACTAAATAAAATTGATTCTCTCTCTGTAACTGCCCCTCTCTCTTTAAAACAAAATAAAAATAAAAGTAAAAAAAAAGAAATGTGCATTTCTGGGGCTGGAGCCCTGACTCAGTAGTAGTAACCAGATTCAGAGGCCAGCACCACATACACAACTGAGTGTTAGAGAAACAATAACCAGATGAAAAAAAATTAATATTCTGCCTCTCTCTCTCTCTCTCTCTCTCGCCTTCTGTCCCTCACTCGCTTGAGAAACAAAAAAAAAAAAAAAAAAAAAAAAGAAAAGAAAAGAAAAAGAAAAAAAATGTGCATTTCTCCTATAACCCTACTTTCTCAGGAGCTTTGCAAGTTCGAGGCCAGCCTGGGCAACTTAGCTAGACCCTGTCTCAAAATAAAATAAAAAAGGATATGGGATATAGGTCAGAGATAAAGTGCTTCTAGGTTCAATCCATAGTATGGGGAGGAGGGAGAAATGTGTGTATCTATTTACATTTTATCATTGCATTTCTCTGCTGATGTCACTCAAACATTTGATTCAGGAGAAACAAAATCCCCTTGTGTCTTGGTGGTTTCAGGTGGGACCTAAATTTCATTAATTCACAAAATCTCCATTGAATGGAGCAGTCTATTTTTGTTTTGGAATTTTTTTGTTTTTATTTTTTTCGGTGGGGAGTTAACCTGGGTGGGGACTGGATTTTTCAAGACAAACCCAAGAGACTATAGGGTTTTTTTTTTTTTTAATGTTTTGATTCTAAAGGATATTCTTTCCCTCTCTTCATGGATTTGTCCTGACCCAGCATGTGGAAGGCCCTATCGAGTGTTAGGATGTGTGATCCTATTACACCCACATCCTGTAGCTGCATCCAAGTGCTTTGAGGCCGACTTAGCACAGATTAATTTAACAGTTGCTCTGTGAAAACAGATGCTCTCTGCTGCTTCTAATAAATCGTCAAGCCTTTTAAAGGAGACTTTCCTCTTTAAGAAGTTCCATGTTCCTATGAAGCTGGAGACTGATAAAGCAAAACTGAAATGCTTATGTCTAAAATTAGTGTATTATATTTAAAACTCTTGGTCTCAGACCGATTATGACATGCTTCTTTGCTGAATTTCTAGCCAGATGCTTATTCATAAAAATAAGACTTACATAAGCGGCAGTGTTCAAATGTTAGGCCAGTCTGTTTCGGCAGTTTGACCTTTCACAGTAGCTAAATAAATATTTTTTACATTGAGAAAAGAATTATTTAACATTTGTGTACAGCAATATGTCAAGAGGATTCAGTCTAAATGCAACAGATAAGACCTAGGTAGTAACATGAAAACAGACTAAAGTGAAAGAAAACCCAGCTGTGTATTATCCTCCAGGAAGTCTACAGGAATGGATGTTTATAGATATAATGGACACTTAGGAAAATTAATAGTTATTTCCAAAGTCATCTGGGAAAACCATTAGGTTAGAATAGGCAAAAAAATTGAAGAAAAATGTAAAGATAGATATAGAAATTAAAACTGCACTGCACATGCATAGACAAATCATTGGGACACCATGGTAGTCCAGAAATAAGCATGTACTTACATTGGAAATTGATTCAGGATGTAGGTAAATTTTCACATCATAGGAGGAAAGAAGAGTTACTCAACAAATGCTGTGGGGTTATCTGAAGCTGTATAGTCAGATTTCCCCATAATTTATAGTGCATGTAGCAAGGGGCCAAATTTTTCAATCCATAAACTGCTCTTAACAAATCCATAAGAAATGCTAAATATGACCATCTTAAGAGAAAAATCGGTAGGCATTTTTAAAAAAACTTACTATGAAAAAAAATTTTTTCTATGCTGGGTCTTGAACCCAGGGCCTCATGCATGCTAGGTGTTCACTTTCCTCTGAGTTCCACTCCCAGCCTCTATGAAAAAAACAAAAAAAGCCAGAATAGTCTGATGAACCCACAAGCATGTGTCACCCACCCTCAGCAACTGTCAGTTCTCAGCTGATCTTGTTTTTCTGTAACCCCTTTTCCTATCTCAATTCTCCATTCCTCCTTTGGGTTATTTTGAAATAAATAAGCACACACAGATGAGGCTGTTATTAGAACATTGTATCAACGAAGAAAGCCAGTCATGCAGTTTTATCCACAAATATTTCAGTAGGAATGAATCATAGATGGAGAAATATGAAAGAAGAGGCAAAAAATTCTATAGCATACAGGGGAAATTCACAGCCAATAAACCTATGAAGATATGTTCAATGTCGTTAGCAATCAGGGATATGTAAATTAATACAGTGATGCATTATTTTTAACCTTCCGATAATCAAAGACTAATCTTGCCAATGGTGGAATTTTCTTTGAATGGTAAAAAATGTTCAGAAGCAATCATTCAAAACTTTTACATATATACCATTGATTTAGCAGTTCTAAAAATTAGTTATATGGTATAATGTACCAGTACACAGAGTTGAGAATATAATTAAAGTTATTTTTCTCAATTAAATAAATCTGTTTATTTTTGAACTATGTTGCATTGCCATACAGTGGAATGTTACGCTGTCAAGCATTAAAAGTAGGCAAACCATGCTAGTACAGAGAAATATCTAAGAAATGCTGCTGAGTGAGCACAAAGAATTCACAGAAAGCAGCCGTAGTCACCTACAGTAAGAAATAGTTTGTAATTTAGGGGCTGGGAATATAGCTTTGCCTAGCATGCACAAGCCCCTGGGTTTGATCTCAGCACTGCCCCCTCCCCCCCCAAAAATCGCATACAAAATACAGAAAATGTATGTGCATAAAACCTATGAGAAATTCAACCTAATCTAATCTGACAAAAATGGACCCTGGAGACCTTTTTTTTTTAAGAGAGGAAGAGAGAGACAGAATCTATTTATTTATTTTTTCATCTGGCCTTTGTTTCTCCTACACTTAGTTGTGTATGTGGTGCTGGGATTTGAACCTGGGTCCCCGTGCATGCCAAGCAATTGCTGTTACCCTCGAGTCACCGTTCCAGCCCCTTCAGACATTGTTGTGGGGATGGTAGTACATATTAACTTTATGTGTTATTACCTTCTATACTGTAGTCATTGCCAGGATCCTCAGGGGATTGGTTCCAGGACCACCTGCAGATAACAAACTTCATGG
>PVKS010013460.1:0-50754 GCA_004027875.1 Aplodontia rufa | reverse complement strand
GCCTACTGCTTTAACCTAGATTCTCCAGAACCTCTCTGAAAGCTTTCCAGACCCTAAAGGAAATTTGGTTTGCAGATATTATACTTTAAGAGGAAAATTCAACATCATTCATTAGATATTAAAGATGAGACCAAATGGAAAAAGAAAAATTTAAGTACAACTTTCAGTTGTACACTGCTGCTTTGGAAACCAAAGGCAGAATAAGACATACTGTCACACTAAAGTAGAGATTCTCAAGATTGTAGCTTTCCTGCTTGGTATAAACATTGTAATATTCTGCAGACACAGTTGTCTTGGAATATTAATAGATGATGACTACAGATACAGCAGCAAATCTCATACCCAAAAGTATGGTCTATAAAATAATTCTCAGTCTAGCCCCATAATCAGGAAAATGATACCAAATGCCTTTTATTTCCAACTGTGATTTAAATATCACTTTTAAACAAGCAATGAAAAATGAAAACTCAATAACTAAGATAATTACCTTAATTCCAAACCAAATCAGCATTTAGATTGGCTAGAATAGAAAAACACCTCTATTTATCTTTCTTCAAAAGCAATTTTACACTAAATCAAAAGAGGATGACAATTTTTAAGAAGCAGACCCCAAATAAAACTAGAAAATCCAATTCAGCAAAAGCTTTATGTGTGCTTTTTCCACATACTCACATTCTTACAGTAAGCATGACGGACACTGGCAGGGGCATATTGAGACTGTTTGCCCTTCACTCTGCAACTTACTCTAGAGAAGCCTCCTGACCAAGTAGGGAACTGAACAGGTTTTGTCAAGGCAGGTAGATTTCTGATAAAAATTAGACATGTCAAAGGCCACAATCATGCTCCTTCTGAGAGTCCTTTGTACCCGGATGGAAAAGGCCCACTGAGCCACTCATTAACTGCAGGCAGGTGATCAGAAAGGAACTAAAGATTTGATTTTCTGTTCTTATCCAAAATCAGTAACCTACAAAGATTTGGGATATATAAAGACTTGACAAAAATAAAAAGAACAATATTGAACTATGATAGGCAAAGTCAAAATATTTTGTTTTAGGGCTGGAGTGGTGGCTGTGCGGTTACAGTGCTTGCCTGGCATGCGCGACATACACAATGAAGTCTTGGAGCAATGAAAGTCACATGAAAAACTAAATAAAAATTGCTTCTGTCTTTCTCTTTGGCTCTTTTACTATCCCTCTTTCTTAAAAAAAAAAAAAATTTTTTTTTTGCTTTAGTTGTTAGATCAGCCAGCCAGTCACTTTGAATAATTTATGAATTTACCGTCTTACAGAGGCTTGTTTATCCATCTATTCCCTGCACCTCACTTCACGCTCTGTACTAGTGAAACTATTCCCAGGGTCACTGTTCCCATCATACTCTGCCAACAAGCTTTGCTCTTAACAAAAAACAAATGCTACCCAAGAATATCCAGGAGAAGTTTCTTGAGCAATAATCAAGCATCATGACATGTTTTTTGATGAATTTCAATGTAGTTTAGAGTTAAGGGCTTCCATAGGCACTTGATGTTTTCATTGCCTGGTGAACAGAAATCAAGCACACAGGGGAGTTCTTAGAAGTTTAATTTCAATATTGCCCACTGGTATGAAAAATACTGCATATGCATACTGGCGAAAACACACACACACACACACACACGCATGCATATACATGCTGAATATGACACACCTCTGGGTACGGACACATCATTTCTTTACGTAATGAGACCATGATGCACCATCAACCACAAGATCCGCACTGTATACAACAGCTTCAAAACCGGCTGTACCAACGGAGGTCTATCATCATGTCTTAAATCCAGATAAGGTGCAATGTCATACAACCTAAGACATTTGTAGAGATGTACTGGGAAGGAGGGATAAGGGTGGGCAATTGGGGGGGGGGGGCCTCTTGAGGGGTAAATCTAATTTTCAGAATTTATATATATATATATTATTTTGTTAGAAGCTTGTTTGATTATTCAATAAATAAATTTCTGAATTAAAAAAACCTAACTGAGCTGTACCTTGGAATCAATGAACATAAGCAAAACTTAATTAAATCCAATCAAATCTGAGAACAGCTTCTCTAACATGACTGAACCATTCAAACATCTAGAAATACAGTGATCAGATCAATGGCTCTTTCCAAAAAATATTTCCCAGGTCTTGAGTAGTCAAATTCTGAAGCACGTGAAACTGAACAAAAATAATGAGGGGAGGGGCTGGAGCGGTGGCTCGGTGGTTAAGGTGTCTCCCTGGTATATGCAAGTACACGCGTTCAAATCCCAGCACCCACGTACACAACTAAGTGTCAGAGCAATGAAAGCCATGTGAAAAACTCAATAAAAATTGATTGTCTGTATCTCTCTCTCACTGTCCTTCTCTCTTTAAAAAAAAAAAAATTTTATTGTCTCTCTCTCTCTCACTCTCTCACTGTGCCCTTTAAAAAAAAAATCTGTAAAGTAAGTTGGTTTCTCTATTCACCTCCTTGCTATTTAAAAAAATAATAATAATAATGAGGGGAAATCACATTTTCCTCTCAAAATTAGTGTTTTAGGATAATGTGTATAGATAATCTGAACATTCTTTTACAATTTTAAAATAGATGACTAATATACATCTTATAAAATAAAAAGGCATTTAGCACCACTAACTGTCATTCATGGTCTAATTACGAATGCCCACCCTTAGAGGGGGAGGAAAACATCAGAAATAAGAATCTGCCAGCGGCTTTGAGCCAACTACAACTAGAATCCTAACTATAAACTCATGCTTATTATACAGATTAAATGTAGTATTTTATGTTGAACCAACGTCTGAGGTCCAATCTCCCTTTGGAATTGTCACAGATTTTATGCCTTTTTTGTTGGTTTGGTTGGGAGGTGGGGGGATAAGTAGAGTGTAATTGTTATGTGAAGCTTATTTGTCTTTTAAATGTGCTGGCATTACTTAAAACTCATTACTAAAATGTCTTTGGTGCAAAATTAACATACACAGAATACTTGTGAATATATATTAATGCACTGGTAACAAGGAAAAAATACAGAAGTTTAGTGGTCTCGTTCCAGCACTATATATATACCTATATACCACCATCACCACCAAAATAGACACCTTATTTAGCTAGAGAAGACTATACTAAACAAACTTAGGACTGGCTAGAACTGAAACAAAAACAACAACAAACCCCACAGGAAAAGAAAGGTAGACTGGCAAAACTACATGGAGGAAGTTTACATATCCCGTGTGTCTAGTCAGAATCCAAATTACTATGCGCGTCAGTCTTTCTTCTTTAGGGGGACAATGGAAAGCAATTTTAAAAAGAGGAAAAAAGGACAGGGTAACTTGAAGGGAGGGCTTTTTGGAAAGAAAGGCAGGCAATCCCAGTAGTGAGGCAGCTGCTGGCCTCCCCTAACACCCCATCCCAGTCCTGCCCCACCACCCCAAGACGATTTAACACAGCTGATGCCAATTAGCACTCTGGTCTCTAAGCAGTGGAAGCAAACTCTCAGAAAAGGTCTTTGTCTCCGGCTGGGATCTGACCAATGGATGAAGTTTTCGGTTGTGTCCCCGGGCAGTTAGAGCATGGGGAGAGGAGAACATCTGCACAGTGGTAATCTTCACCAGGAGCTATGGGTTTGTAAATGATGTGACAAGTCACGCCTACTCACCATCTGAACACACAAGGGTGTACATTATTAGCGTTTTGTTCTTCGTTTTTTAATATCCCCTTGAAATGATATTTAAACTCCTTACATAAATTCTCTGTTCCACTGATGGGAGCTAACCGTGAAGAAGGACAAACTTCAGATAAGCTGACTGGGATCCAGGAGGATCACGAAAATGATCTAAGCTAATTATCTTATCACCTAGTTCCATTCTTTATAGAATTAAATATCACCCAGTGACAGTTTGTAAACAAACAGGGAAGGGCAACTGAGTTTTCGTTTTATATTAGGTGAGAGAGAGTGCTGGTAAAAATGAGATATACAAATGTATCTGGCAGATTTCCTCACCAAAATGTACAGCAGAATGTAGATTTAATGGAAATATCCATTTCTAAAAGCTAGTTTTACAAGTTCATTTTAATCAAACTTCTATTGATTTTAATCAAACTTCTATTCAGCCCTTTAGACTTTTAAACTACAGAAAAATGAGATCACTTTTTACCTTGCAAATTCCATTACATCTGAGCATACTATTCAGAACAAGCCAAGTTAAAAAAAAGTAAACAATTAGTCAAACTTAATTTTTTTTATTTAAACACTTGAAAATGTTATGTAAATAAAATTCAGTGTCTATTCAACTAAACATATATGAAGAAATTATGCAGGGTAGATAACTATGCAAGATAGATATAGAACAAAATTCAGGTTGCAGAATCTGGACAAAAAGAATGACAGGCTCTTTAAAGTTAACTAGTCCCTCAAGAGCAATCAGTCCCAGAATAAAAACTCAAAGAGGAAAATTATGAATTTAACAAAACAAAAATAGAAATCATACATTCATAACAGCTTGTTCAAGAAAAAGCACTGTTTGGAACACATTTCAGACTTAAAAACATGTTCTATTTCTTTTTTTTTAATTAATTTTTATCAATACCACCATGATTACACATAATAGGGAGTATGCTGTGACATATCTGTACATACACATTTATAATCTGATCAGTTTAATTCCCCTATACCTCACTGCTTTACCTCTCCACCCTACCCCAGTTACCTTCCCCTATACTGGTCTCCTTTCTAATTCCATGAGATCCAACCACCCCTTTGTTCTCTCTAGCCTCCACATATGAGAGAAAACATATGACCCTAGACTTTCTGGTCTGTCTGGCTCACTTTACAAGTACACTCTCAAGTTCCATCCATTTTCCTCCATATGACATAATTTCATTCTTCTTTACAGCTGAATAAACCTCCACTGTGTTATATATCTCATTTTCTTTATCCATTCATCTGTTGACGGATAGACAACTAGGCTGTCTCTGTAACCTGACTATTGTAAATTGTGATGCGATAAACGTGTATGCAGGGATATGCTCTATTTCTGACACTGAATCAATGAATTTCTTCTGGGATTCCAAAACTAAACCATAAGACCCCGAGGTTCTAAAATTATTTTTCATCTTCTTTGTCTAAAGGCACAATACAGACAGTTCAGAATTTTTTTTAGATACAACAAAGTTCTCAGAAAGCCATCTGCATCTACTCCATCTTCTACAGTTTGTCCGTTCGATTCCAATGAGATTATATCACTGGTCTGCTGTCTAAAAATGTGATAAAGAAGAAAACTACATAACTCCATTCACCTGGAAGAAACAGGGAGGGCTTCAGACAAACTAAATGTTGTATCATAGTGAATGCAACTCACTCCACTGCCCACAGCTCCACTCACTCATGCACAGTCTTGGGACAGGTGCTTTCATGAATGATACCAACAAAACACAGGAAAGCCCAAACACACCTTTCCGACCACCACCACCAAAGACATAACATGGCAACTTAAACAACAAACTCAAATAAGGCAGACTGCTACTTTCTCTAGCCTCTGAAAGAAACTATTTTCTCTCTCCAAAGTTTCACAGCATCAACACCCAGAAATTAGGTCAAGTCCCAATCTATAAAGCAGAATACCACGGGTATATGTGTGTTGAACAATAGAACTTGAAATACTAGTGCTAAAATACCCTACCTACCAAAAATCCTGATTATACTCAAGCTTTTTATGAAACCAATGATTTTTATTATGAAATGGAAAAAAGATCCAAAAATCTAAAACACTTAGTAGATAACAACAGTACGTCCTTACCACTAACATTTTCCAACCACAATGCAAGTGTGTGTGCATGTTTAGATAACTAATTCACTTTAATGAATGCATAAGGGAAAAAAGAAGAAATCCTTCCAAAGATTATCTCTGAATTATAGATCTTTTCTCTTACACTTTATAATTTTCTACAACTGGCATGACTAGTTTCCCTAATTTGGAAAAAAATAAGAGGAGAGTTTAGGATAGAGGAGCTATATCCCCCTAAGAATTCAAAAGAAGCTTTCTCTCCAGCAACACCCATAGTCTGCCTCCCCTCTGTCCCTACAGGGAGAAAAAGGGTGCCTGAAGGAACGCATCTGGCCTCTCAGTCCATTTAGACCCTTGTCTAAGCCAGCAGCAAACTCCATGAAACTTCCTATAACACAAGCAGGAAACTAATACTATATACACGGAACAGAGTATTGTTCAAACCCCTAAATACAGCTCCAAGTAAGGAATGACAACATCCAGCTGTGAAGACAGTGCTCTTAAGCACTACCAGTCTCTGCATTTTATACTGACTCTCTGTGCACCCATATGCACCTGCTTGCACACTTGACATGGTGAATCAGATCAAGGCTGGCTCTGAAAAGTCTTCAATAAAAAAGAATGAAGGGAACTTCTGGTCCTGGCCAAGATATCAGGCAATGCGGAACAGTGATCCCTGAGAGACTGCTCGTCCTTATTACCCACTGGAAAAGATTCCAGGCAATAGTCAAAAGAAAGGAAACCCAAAGAATTCCAGAGAGGAAAGAGTTTCTCAGAGAGCAAGTCAGCCAGAGATCTGAGATTCGCCCTTGAGGATTCCATATACACAATTTTATTTAGTTTTTCATGCGGCTTTTGTTGCTCCGGGAAAGACATCCTATAAGGTGTCTGTGCAACAGTATACCGGTGCTTGCAGGGATGGGGAACAATGCCTACTGCCACCAGCTGGACTGGAAAAAATGCATTCTTCATAGAACACTGGGCAGAGTACTCAGTAGGATCTGATCTCAATAGTGGAACAAATTAGCCTAAGACGAAATACTGATCTGGTCACACACAAAAAATAAATTTAAAAGGATCAAACTGTTCCAAAGTGGCTAAGTTCACCCCAGGACAAAGGTCAAGAATATCATACAATATAAGTTTATGCAGTATACCCCAGGACAAAGGTCAAGAATATCATACAATATAAGTTTATGCAGTATTTAATGAGGTAAAATTCACAATGCCTGGCATCTAACTGAAAATCATCAGGCATTCAAAGAAGCCAAAGCCTACACCCAATGGGAAGAAGGACAGGGGTCTACCAAATCTAATTTGGAAGATAGAACTGGCAGACAAAAACACTGAATGACCTACAGTCTACACTGCTATTGGTAGTAAATGCATTTGGGGGTCATGTGCTCCCAAAGGAACATGAGAACCAAACTGTTTTATATTGCACATTAATATTAGAACCCAATGCATTTGGAAAGCAACAACCTGGATTTTCAAATGCTTCAATTACTCAAAGGGGCAAAGTAAAAACTTCGCATATCATGTAGGCCACCTATTCCCACTTTCCTACCACTTAAAGATTATAATCATAATGGGGCTGGAGCAGTGGCTCAGTGGTTACGGTGCTTACCTGGCAGGCACAAGTATGCAAGTTCAAACCCCAGCACCACGTACACAATGAAGTCCCGGAGCAACAAAAGCCGCATGAAAAACTAAATAAAATTGCTTCTCTCTTTCTCTCCCTCTCTCTCACTGTCCCTCACTCTTAAAAAAATAAAAATAAAGAAAATCAAACCCCACCACTCATGTACACAACAAAGTGTCA
Organism: Aplodontia rufa; assembly: GCA_004027875.1. Lineage (NCBI taxonomy): Eukaryota > Metazoa > Chordata > Mammalia > Rodentia > Aplodontiidae > Aplodontia > Aplodontia rufa. The sequence continues at coordinate 43,137 of PVKS010013460.1, read as the reverse complement.
GAGCAACAAAAGTGAAAAACTAAATAAAAATCGATTCTGTCTCTCTCTTTCTCTCTCACTGTCCTCTGTTTAAAAAAAAAGTAAATCACATATACATATAAAATAATATCAATGTACAAAACCATATGACTTTTGATCGGATTATTAAAATGGATTTTGCTTAATCTCAGTTGCTAAAAAAAGAAACCCAAGTTATTACTTATGCCTGAATCAAAAGTATAGACAATGTCAAAACTATTCTCTATAGCCCACACCTAGAGAGGTGCTAGGGGGGTGGGGGTGCAGTTAACAGTGATTTTAAATCTCACTTTAAAAATATTAGTGGACAAGCAAAGATATTTTAATGTCTCATGGTGTTCTTACTCTTCTTGTCTCCATTTCTGTCTTCTTAAGCTACCCCAATTCCTGCTTATGTATCATTCCGGTAGTGTTTCACGATACACCACAGTAGATGAGTGAAAAAAAAAAAAAGAAATAAAACAATGATTACCTAGCAAAAAGTAATAAAATCCTCCCTTGGAAAACAATCTGATTCACGCTTGTGATGCAAATGACCTAACAAAACCCACAGAGGAGTTTGCTCTGAACCAAACCAGTACACATTCAGTTATGACCCACTGTGTAAGTGGTCCTTTTTGGAAAAGTCTAACTGGATGCACAGAAATTCATTAAAATGGGCCCCGTACCAAAGCCTCACTCCAACTGTACCACAGTCGGGCAATTACAAGTCTAAGGTTCCAGAAGAACCTAAGACGATGGAAAGTGCAGAAGCACAGAATCCACAGGACTTCAGATGACTGCATTCCATGACCCTCACCACCCCACCTTAATTTAAAATCTACCTTCTCTACAAAAAAGCAAGTTCCAAGAAGAAAGGGACTCAGCCTTGTTTATCTCAGGCCCCTGGTGACACCTGCCACATTAAACCTGTTCCACTTTATGCATCAAGATGCTGAAGCTGTGTTTATTTTCAAAACAACACAAGAAAATCCTAGAACCTCTGTTCCCTTACATATGAGATGAAGATAACAATTCCTCATGGAACCCTAACTCATATTTAGTAGGTGAAGTTCCAATCCAGGGTGGGTGAATGATAAAATTAGGTAACATGCAAAAGACTTTCAGAGAGCCTAGCACACAGTAAATACACACTATGGCTTTTGGAAAATGTGTAACTATCTTTGGCTATTTTATAAACTGAATAATTCTGAATACAAACTGTTCTGAAGCAGCCTGTAAAAGAGCCAGCCCCACTGAACTTGGGTGATGTGAATCTCTGGCACTCCCCTTCTGCTAACAGCAGTGGATAGAAAGGCAATCAATAAACGACATTCACTTAGCCAGGCTTACAAACATGCTGCTGTGATGGGCTAAGGGATCTGAGCAAGAATGCCAGACAACAAAATTGTCGATACCAGTATAATCTATTTTCTCTCCAACTGCTATAGTTAGGCTAGGTCTATCGCTCAAGAATAATCAGCAATGTGTGTCCTAACTATTTATGTTGCTAATTCCATTCATACAAGGACAGTGATAAACTGAGGGAGTTCCTCCTGGGAAACCATGAAGAGATGTTCAAAGTTCACAGACACCAAGATGACTATCAAAGAAAGAACCAATTACCTTTCATACATGATTCAATTAAGAGTGAAACAATCTGCTCCTAAGACTGACATCCTTCAACTATTCTCCCAAGCATTAGGGAAAAGTGCTACTGCCACCACCACAGGAACTCATCCAGGTGCAGACCCGTTGAGTGTTTTCTGGGAAACTTTCTGATATTGAATTCTCTGTGTATTTTATGAAAAAATAATTTTCATTTGAATGTGATTTTAGGATATACAGGATCACTGTTTAAAAATGTAAATTTTATTACTTAAGAAGTGTTTTCCAGAAAATAAACCTCTAATTTTATAATGGAAGTTAGTTCTCAGTATTAATGTGATCCAATTTAAACAGGCAAACAAAACTAAAACCTGTACTCATTTTGAAGACATAAGTTGGGGCTATCCTATCTTAAACCTGCTTCTTAAATCTCTGTATAGTCACTTATACCATCCCACCACCCTATCCAGCACCATGAGAAAGCTGCACACCGATTATTTAGAACAAAGGAAAAATGTAGATTTCTTTTTAAAATCAGAGCACATCGCTTTGCTATTAATCATTATACAGCACTTTAGGGTAGTCTACTACTTAGAAATAATTCATTAACTCAAGATTATTTTTCTTAGTCCACTCCCTCTATTCCAGAGAGCAAGCATTGTGAGAAGGCAGAGGAGGCTGAGCTGTAGGAGTCTCTGGAAGAGGGCCTCAGCTCACCACTGCTGCTCCCTGTCTGTCAGCAGTCAAGTGCTGCCACTCCCTAAAGAACAACACAGTCCTCCCTGTCCTGGGATTCTCATCTCCTGTCATTCTGAATGACCACGAAGCAAAACATATGGTGAGAGTTTGCCTGGAATCTCCAGTCAGATCAATTTTTAAAACTGGAACTCTCAGAAAGGGTAAGGAAAAAAATTCAGTTGCCAGAAAGAGGGCCACCAACTACTACACACCTATCTTCAGAGTAAGAGGCAAGGGAACTGGATTTCTGCAGCAAAGCGAAAGTAAACCCATCACCATCATAAAACACACACAAAGTCTCTCAAATGGAGGTATCTCACCTCCAAAAACACATACTGATTTATACAGACTGAAATTTAAGCCACTTAGTTACACGCTGAAATAAATGCTCCAGTTAAGACCCTAAAAGGACATTTAGCAACTCAAACAAAGGATACTCTCATATTGAAACCTGTCCAACTCATTCACCTCCAACCACTAACACAATCACCAAATTCACCATGTGATATTACTCAAACACCGATGGCTAAGAATTAGCAACGTGGCTTTCCTTAACAGCCTTTACAGAGCTTGCCCATTCACCTATCCATGAGTACCAATGCACGTGATCTCCAAGAACACATGGAGGGCCTGCTTCACAGCAGGTACTGCGCACTGGAGCTGGAGAACAAGTGCTGGAGAGGGAAACAGACACCAATAAAAGAAACAATTGGGTCAACATTGACAGAGACTGCAAAGTACAAGCACAAGGAAACAGGCAAGGGTGATTAGCTGCCCAGAGCGTGAGGAAGGTCCATCCACGAAGTGCATTTGGACAGATCTCACAGCAAGCCGGAAGAACTCCAGGATCAAGCCAGCACCAATGCAATCCAAATGAGGACTCACACAGCACTTTGTGTGATTCTTTAATGATGCATCAGAGAAATTATATTCATGTTCTTAAGCCTACATGAAGTAAACTACTAAAAAAACACATCTGTGGGGCTGGAGCGGTGGCTTGGCGGTTACAGCACTTGCCTGGCATGTGCAGGTATGCAACTTCAAACCCCAGCACCACATGCACAACAAAGTGTCCAAGGAAAGAAAAGTCACATGAAAAACCAAATAAAAATTGCCTCTCTTACTCTCTGTCTTACTGTCCCCTCTTTCTTTAAAATAAATAAATAAATATAAAACACATCTGTAAGAGGTTATCAAGAAAATGTCCTCTTTTCTTGTCAGCCTTAGAGCTGGAAGCCTCACCTCTCAATCTATCAGCTGTGTGCAGAGGGCACTTTCTTGTGAAGGGATATTTACACACTTGCATACGTTCGGCATCTGGTCTTTGTACAGAACACAAGCTTACAACATAAAGACACAGGGAACACCAGTGGAATAGGAGGAGAATAAGAGTGGGGGAGGGAGGAAAGGGAAAGAAAAATGGAATGAATGTAACAAAATCATGTTATATTCACATGTAACGGTACCAAAGGGAATGTCACCTGTATGTACATGCAGAGGAAAGAAAGTTTAGTGGAGGAAGGTGGAGAGGAGGAAAGGGGGCAAATGGGGATTGAAATCAAATTCCTTGCATGTATGGTTTTGTCAAAATGAACTCAAATACTATGTATAATTATAATGCCCTAATAAAAAAAATGAAAAACTGAGAAGAGTATTGTAATTTCTGTTTATATAATTAATTGGTTTTATCAGTTTTTCTAACTAAAATAAGATGGGGGGAAAGACTGCACTTAAAACCTACAGTCTTTAAAGAAAAACACCTCAAAATCAACAGGAAAGAAAGACAAGCTAATTAAGTTAAGAGTACAGTGTAAACAAAGGGTTAACTTGGAGTTTGATATTCAGTTAGAATTCCTCAATGGTTAATTTCACTAAAAACTGGCATCCTTAATTATTTGGGGAAAAAATCTTACGAATATAACAAAGAACAAACTGTAGGGACCTTTCTGTTTTAAAATGGGATTCTGAACATTTTCAGATACTATAAAAATTATTGCCAATTCAGAAAAGATTCCCTTACCAAGTCCAGTGCAAACACTAATGAGGTGAACTGCTTACGTGTTAACTATGTGTATAAACTAATTTTAATACCCAATTTCATAATAAAAATATAAACATATAAATTCTAATTGTATAAGTCCAATTAAATTAATACATATGCATAAGTATCTACATGAATAAACAATGATACTATGGAATCTTTTCTAGACATTCCTTCGGAAAACTATGGGGGGCGGGGCTGGAGTGGTGGCTCAGTGGTTGCAGTGTTTGCCTGGCAAGGGCGAGGACAGTTTCAAACCCAGCACCACGTATACCACAGACTGTTGGACCAATGAAGGTCACATGAGAAACTAAATAAAGAGGCTGGAGCAGTAGCTCAGCAGTCACAGTTCTTGCATGGCATGTGTGAGGACGTGAGTTTGAGCCCCACCACCATGTACATGCTTCGGAGCAACAAGTCACATGAAAAACTAAATAAAATTGATTCTCTCTTTCACTGTCCCTCTTTAAAAAAAAAAAAAAAAAGGGCACGGGGACTGATTAAGAAATGCATCTCAAAGCTGGGCCACATGGCACATGCCTATAATCCCAAAGACTCAGGAGGATCACAAGTTCCAGGCCAGCCTAAGCAACTTAGCAAGACCCTGACAAAATAAAACATAAAAAGGGGTGGGGATATATGGCTCTTCAGTTAAGTGTCCTTGGGTTAAAGCTCAGTACCAAAAGAAAAGAAAGAAAGGTAGAAAAGGAAAGCATTTCAGACACAGCAATCCTTGTGAGATCTGGACCAAATTCACTCTGTGAAAGACTGGTCAAAGACTTCACTGCTGTTGTGCTACCTATTACCCCCAAACCAGCCACGGTTCTAACTTAGAATAAAGGAAATCAGCATACCCACTGTCTGGATGCACTGGCACTGGACCATGTGATAGGGGCACAAACCAAGTAAGACAGAAATACTTCTAATTCGCTGAAATCTTCATGTCTGCTCAACAAATCATCTTGGGCTTTTGAATCATTTGTGTCTTCTAGCTATCACTAGCATTATTCCATTATGTGTCAAATAATTCTCAGTTGCAGAAGAGAACTACATTCTTAGACCAGATGTTTTTGGAGTTAACGCTGCCAGACAAACATCGAGCCCCACAGCTGTCCACTAGTCACAGACAGGCCAGGCAACAGGCTATTTTCCTTTCACACAAATGAAAGGACAGGTGATGAATGTGATACATAAAGAAGTACTTTAAGAGTTAAGTTATCAGTGGAAATACACAATCGATCAAGAAGCTTCAAAATGTAAATTTCAAATTGTTATCAGACCTTTTAAAGTCACAAACTGCTTTCTTTTCTTACTTGTTTTATTTATATTCAAATAACTAAAAAATAATAAAGATGATGACAAATACCTTAGTCATCTAAGGACTATCTACTAAGGAAAATAAACTGATTAAATCCACAGTATGGATAGTGATTAGGAGCCATCTTTCAAGATCTTATAAGCCAACATGAAAAACAACTAAAAATAAAAAACACTTTTGTGGGGCTAGAGTGGTGGCTCAGCAGTAGAGAACTTGCCTGGCATGCCTGAGTACCTGAATTCAAACCCAAGCACCACACACACACACACACACACACACACACACACACACGAGTGTGAGAGAAACAAAAACCAGATGAAAAAAATAAATAAATGTGATTCTCTTTCTCTTTCTCTCTCTCCCTCCCTCTTTAAAAAACAAACAAACAAACACTTTTGTTCTGAAAGTATTGTATAGTTACTTAAACTGACCTGTTCTTTAGTATTTACAATCTAAAGGTTACAATGTCATGTGCATGGGCACAAGTAGCATTACGTGAACACAGAGAACAGACCCACTATTTACAAACTCAAAAACAGAAGCGTACCATTTAGTGGTAATTTTAAAAAGTTAAATGAACTATACACTTGAGACTAGGCAAAGTTAAGGAATTCATCTTCTGAATTATTGGAAAGAAATCTTCTTGGAATAAATATAAATGAAATGCAACAATACAGATAAACATACGTCCAGCTGGGGGCTGGGTGACTAGCAGCAATAAGAAATACCTTTACTCCACAAAAGACCGAAAACACACCCAGAAGTCAACCAATAGTAATCCGGGGGGGGGGGGACATTTTACAAGGGAAAATATGTTTCATTTTCCAATTTTATAAATGAGTACATTACTTTTAATGTTAAGGCTTTTTAACATTTCTAAAAGCTTTTAGATGTATTTGCACACATAAATGTAATCTCTGCATGAAGCTAGAAGAATGTACACTAACAAGATTAAAGCAGTTAATCCAACAAGATGAACTGAGTGTTTTTTTATTTTTTACTTCTCTGTATTTTCTCCCTACAGTATCTATAGTCCATAGTAAACTTTAAAACTACTCCAAAGGTTGCTTAAAATTTTTGTTCCAACAGCTTTACTGGTCTATAATTTAGAAATCACCGAAGTCATCACTGTAATTATACTAACTTGTTTTTTTGAGATGGATGAGATGTGATAAACTTCAATTTTTGGCCATCCAAATGAACAGAAGTAACTAGCAAAATTCAAAGACCCAAAAAAGACCTGGAACAGCATGAAAAACGCAGTGAAGACAGCACTGGCCATGCAGGATGACCTCACATGGAGCCAAGATTCATCTACGAATTCTGCTGGATTAGAGTGGCCCGGCCATAGGTTCATGGGTAGAAGGAAGATGCAGGGACCCTGCCTGCACAGTCGGGAAACCAGCAAGTTCTCTGAAAAAGCTCCCAGGCCACCGGCTGGCTCCATCCCCCACACATCCCCCACTGTCCTCTTCTTGCTACCTTCACTACTTCAGCACTTCACTACTACTACCTTTACTAACGAAGTTCAGTGATGCACATGCTTCCCCTTTCTCTTGGTGGAGACAATAAAAACCTACGATCCTTTGCTGATCTCTTGTAAGGTAGTAGGTTTATGTAACTTAAAATAAAATAACTCACTTTGTTGGACTTCCCTGTAAAGAAAGCTCTTTGATCCACACGTACCACCGTCTTGTGCTTTCTGTCTCTAGCTGTCTAAATAGAAATGACAGCTATCCTAGCCGCCCTCTCCATGAACTAGGGCATCATTATAAAGCACTTTCACAAACAATAACACGTGGTGCTCGTCAGTTACTCAAACCATCATTATGGAAGGCAGTGTTGAGTTAAAAGATGCACAAAAGAGAAGATGAGAAAGGCTGCTGGAGGTGTACGCTCAGTGCCACACCACACAGAACAATCAGTCCTGATCACACTGCTACTTCCACAAAGACCAGAGAGCTGCTGCTTCACCCCGTAATTCCAAATTTTAATCTATCTCTACAGCCAGCTCTTCCTTTCTCTTTTGAACAAAAACATCTGTTCACTCACTTCCCAAATAAACTATTTTCTTCTTTCTAACCAACTTAGGAACACCAGGGAATCCTCTTTAGTTTTAGCCTCAGGGGAGGTGGGAATCCAGCATCTTTAGTGAAAGTGAAATGAGTTCACAGGGAACATTAATCCATCTTGTTCATCATTCCAGATGTGAAACATCTATAAAAAATGAAATTGAGCAACAAATGTAACACATATAACTTTGAAATAATATTTGAATACCACAGTTGCAGAACTGAAAACTTGGAACTTAATGGGTTAAAAGGGAAACAGCTAGAGAGAGCATCCACTCTTTTCTTGGGAAAAAAAAAATCCGCCTTCCTTCACTTACAAAAGAAACAATCACCAAGGGGTCTCATGGGAAGCTGATTCATCATCAGGAAATACCATGTAACTACTTATCCCCTTAAACCCAACAGCTACCACCGTTTTGCTCAAAATGTCACCCCAAAGACTTTGTTTTTAAGACACTGCCATTAGAAACAGCAATGAGCAGAACCTGAGCAATTTCTCTCCTGAGGGTTTGTCCAGGAGAGGTGAGGGGAGCAGGCAGGGTAAGGTGGACAGGGTGGGGTGGGGCAAGAACTCAGGCTGTTTGGTGAAATCTCCTATTTTTATTCTACCTCAAATTTCTACAACCTTAAGGGGGAAGAAGAGAACAGGCTATAAGAGCAGAGGGTCAGTAGAAAGCTAATTAGCCAGCCTCACAACAGGACTAGGAGGAAACAGCAGTGTGGAGATGGGGCCAAACAAGAATCCCAAAGAGCACTGAGTGGATTCTTTGCTGAAGATCTAAAACAGTGGAAAAGGTTCTGTGAGCCAACGGAGACCAGAGGGAGTGTGACAAGAAATTCTCAATACTCTTACTTCTAGCCATTAAAAATTAACATTATCTACTCGTTTCAAGATTCTTGCAGTTAAGCTAATAAAATTAAATCAAAAAAGAAGTAGCTATGTAATCGTATCCAACACATGAGTAATAGAGAAGGTTTTCATTAGTAACCTGTCCTCAACCATCTCTCCTCAAAGTTTTCAAGAAATTTCTACTTCTCCTCCGCAATAATACAATTCTGCATCTACTACATGACCAGTTTTACACCAACAGCAGAGGAATATTCACTTGGAAGCCAGCAATGAAGCCAGCAATGAAAAGAAGACTCTCCTATGTGCAGCAATGTGGATGGACTTCATGAACACAGGTTCAGTGAAAGAAGCCAGACAGAAAGCTCAACATAGTTCCATTCACCTCCAGCACAGACGCTGCAAAAACAACCTGTACCGAGAGAACTAGGACAGCAGTCAGACTGCGAAGGGACGCCAGGGAGATGGCAATGTCCTTCTTCTTGACCTAGCTGTTCAGTTTTTGGAAATATATTAAGCTTCTTGTTTGTACTTTTTTCTTTTTCTTTTTTTAGTGCAAATTGCCCTTGTTTTATTATAAATATTAACATACATTCACTGTACTAATTAATGAGTTTGTGGCATTTTCTTACATGCACATAGTATGCTTTGATCATATTCTGTGTATTTTCCAATATGCATGTTATACCTTAATAAAAAGTTCAAAAGCATAAAAAATGTAAGTGCTAGAGAGAGTTACATATCTGAAGGCACTTCTAAATTCAGCACACACAGATAAAGACAAGGAGACACAGCTAACCTTGAGACTGGCTTCTGGATCTGTCAGCTACACAGGCATGTAAACAAGGGGGAAAAGGGTAAAGGAGAATTGCCGCGAGGTCCCTGTGCTGAATACTTGGGTACTCGAGAACCCCAAGGACACCGCAGGCTCAACCACCAGATAAGCTGAACAGCAGAAGTCTGGGTTTGGAAGCAGGTCTCTATCTAGTCAGGATTTGCACTTTATGTCATGGCTGGAAACCGGGTTAGCACTGGTGAGTTAGGGAAGGCAGCCTGATGACAAAACTTTTTCCACTCCACCATGGCTTAAGTTAAATAATTATGATGATTCTTAAGATCATGTAAAACCTCTAAGACAAACTGAACTACATAGAATGTCCAAGGATCAAAGGGCCAACTGTAAATTTATAAAAGTAAACAACTGAAACGAATGTAAAATTTGGGACCAGATTACAGCCATAATGTAATCCGAGTTTCCTCATGGCATGTTAACATGAAGAGTTAAAAAGCAGGAGAAAGCTGGACCTGAACACCAGACAGAGGGTGCTACAGTGGAACAGCCTTTCTACTGGGGCTTCTCTGCCCCTGGGGTAGAGAGCACCTAGCACACTCCTCCACTCCTTCTACTCATTTATGGATTAATAGCACACCCACAATATGTAGATGTGGAAGCTAAAACTCCCTAATCTTGTTTTTTATCCATCTCTATGATGTCAAGTCTCTTATCTACAGAGAACTAGAAAAGTCAGAACACTTAGTATATAATGATCTTTCACTAGAGATTTCTTACTTTTCTGGTCTCAGAATAAGATGCTGACTATACGGTTGAGAGATCCAGTCTCTCTAAATAATTAAAGGTTTTATTCTTTAAAAAAAAAAAATTCACTGTTGCAAACTTTTAAGGCTATGTTCGCTACCCAAAGGTTTTCTAGGCCATTGACAGCTTAATCAAAGAAATAATTCTACACATTGCTCATTATCACATGGGTAGTTTACTTTAGATTATAAATTTTTACTCAGGTCCTATGAAGAGAATTTAAGCTGGAAAGCAATTACAGGACTCAAATTCAGGCTGGGGGTGAATATTAAGAGGGTCCTTGTAAGAGGCTTTTCCATTTTAAAAAGGGAAGTATTTCAATAGAGTCCTTTTCTTTCCAATTATACAACTTCACCATTTTACCACATCTCAAAGGGTAGCTCATCAGATATAATTAAAAGTTTCATTTTCAAATAGTTTTGTGAACAAACCCAACAACCATAGGTAATTTCTTTATAAGCTTTAGGTTCTTTATATATGAAAAGAGAGTAAGGGGATGTTTTAGTAGGTTTCCAATATGGCTTCCAGAATGGATTCTAATCATGCAGTCAACAAATGCTGGTGAAATGCCTACTTATTATAAGCCAGACACTGAGCTGGCACTTGGAATGATACATCACCAAAGAAAATAAAGATCCCTGTTACTGTGCAGCTAACTCTTGGAGGATTGGGAGTTGGTGTGCTAGCAGCACAGAAAAGTAATGTACATTAATTATAAGAAATGAACCAGTTTGCTCTGTGATATGGGTGCAGGGAACAAAACAGGGGAAGGGAATTCAGAGAAAGAAGCTGCCACTCATTTTGTCAGAGCGTAAAGAAGGTGTGGAAACAAACCATGCTGTCAAGAGGGAAATGACATCCCAGGCACAGAGAACCAGCAGCAAGTGACAGGTCTGCAGGTGGGAGCAGTCCAGCAGGCAGAAAAGCCAACACACCTGTGTGACTGGAGTGAGTGGGAATTAGGAGGAGAGGAACAGGTCGGGTCAATCAAGGACACATCAGGCACTGCAAGAACTTGCCTAGGATTTTACTCTGAACCAAGTAAGCTGCCAATGAAAGGCTCTCATCCAACTTTATTTCATAAGGAACACCGGCTGCTATATGAAGAAGTGACTGGTGGGCAAACACCGAAGCACGAAGGCAGGTGAAGGGCATTAAAGAACTCTAGACAGACAGTGGCAGCTGAAACCAAGCGGAAAGAAAGAGGTTGTGATGGGAACGGATCAGATTCACATGTGTGTCATTTTCTTAGACTCAAGGACTATGGTGAAATTATCAGACTTGTAATTTGTTATGAATTTCAAAAATTCTGAAGTAGAGAAAACAGTGCAGCAAACACTCTTGTACCTATAAAATGAAGTCAGCAGTTCCTAACTTGAGGCCAATTCATGCCCACCTACTATCCAACATCTACCAAGATTATTTTGACAATAAAGGCTATCTCCCAACCGAGGAGCTGTGTGGTAAACGACAAAATGTGACATATGTGAGCAATCAGTCACATAGGAGTTCGAAGCTTTTATGGTCTCAACAATTTGAAGAGTGGTGTAGCCATCAACTGAGAAAGGGCAGGCTATAGGTTTACAGTGCAACCATGTAAACCATGAGATGCGTTAGGTGGGCATGCTAATATCTCATGTGAGGCACATGAGACATAGTTTGGGCTACCGTTCATCCAAGCAGAAGTGCTGAAGAAACAGGTGATGGGTGGACATAGCATTCAGGAGAGGTGTGTGGTCCTGAGGCTGGAAATTCTCCCTAGAACAACTGTTTACAACTGTGGTCCTTGGCTGGCATCTAGGACTTTGGTTTGGAGATGGCTTTTCACCACTCCAGAACTGTGCCAAGATTGTCTGTACAAACAGTGAGTTTTAAGAAGAAAATCTGCTTTCCTTCTGGGACTCTGAAATTACTGGTACAGGAGAAGCAGAGGCTACTTGTATAAACAGTCCCAAATAAAAACTAAGAGCACGAGTCTCTAGCAAATTTCCCCAGTATATGGTATTCCTCATGTGTTTTTGGAGGAAACAGAATTTGTGTCCTGTGTACCTGCACTGGGACAGGGCCCTGGGAAGTCTCTACCTGAACTCCTTTCAACTTGGTGCATGCACTTTTCTCCCACATTGATTTCGTTTTGTATCTTCTCATTATACTATTAAAAAGATGGTGAGCGGGAGGAATGGGATGATGAAAGGACAGTGTCAACATTTCTTTTTTAAATAGCAATTTATTAGGTAATTTTTTTTACTCAATGATTTATTTCACTTAGAAAAAAAAGTCCTTAATTCATAGAGATTTTAAACTTAAAAAAAAAAAAGAAACCACGGGCATTCCATCTGCATGGAGAATGCTCATTAACAGAGAGTATCCTTCCAGCTGGGCACAGTGACGCACACCTCTAATCCCAGCAACTTGGGAGGCTGAGACAGGAGGATTGCAAGTTCAAAGCCAGATTCAGCAAGACCCTGTCCCAAAATAAAATATAAAAAAGGCTAGGGATGTGGCTCAATGGTTAAGCACCACTGGGTTCAATCCTTGGTAGGTAACTAGGTAGGTAGGTAGGTAGGTAGGTAGGTAGGTAGGTAGGAAGGAAGGAAGGAAGGAAGGAAGGAAGGAAGGAAGGAAGGGAGAAAATATCCTTCCAGAGAAAGTTTTGGTTGTTTTTTTGTTTTTGTTTTTAACCGGAAGAAAGCTCCTTCTAAAGCTTTCTATTACACCCCAAAACCCAGAATGGCAAGTTTTAAGAGAACTAAGTGTTCAGTAATGGTTTAAATGAATGAATTAGTACTTTATAACAATATTAAAAACAAAAACCCCTGCAAACCATAGTTTACCTTTGCCATTTCCAGTTCTTTCTACGAACCAAAACTGCATCTGATCAAAGCAATTAGTTCTTCATCCAGTTTTTGATAAGAATACATTTTCCCAAATTCCTTTTTAATACTTAAAACTATCTCACAAAATAGCAAGAAAATGTTCACGTTTTAGGTAATGTAATTATACTAATACATATATTAAAGGCTGCCTCAAATCTTTAAAAAGGAACACTATACATGTTTTTTGTCATTGCTCAAAATACCTTTGGAAAATTTTTTTTGGAAAACTACCTTTAATCCCAGGACATTTTTTGAAATGAACAAACATAAGTTGGGCACCATGCATGTGAATGACATTCTCTGTATAAGACTAGAAAGGACTACAAGAATTTAAAAATGTTATTAGCTCCCCACAAAATGTTTATAATCTAATATAGAATATTATTAGCATGGAATGAATATGTAGAATCTGTTCTCTGTTAATAATTAAAACAGCAATTAAAAGACCACTCATGGAGCAGGACAAAGATAAGTTATCAAGGGACCAAGAAGTGACTGCTATAACCACAAGGGGATTAAGAAGCCATCTGATACAGGAGCTGGCAGGGAAGAAAGCCACTGAGAGGAGAAAGCAACATTGATGGGCAGGAAACTAGGGTGAGTGGTGCATGTCATAAGAGAAAGTAGCAAAGGAAAGTACCTAGGGGCCTTAGAGGTTTTTGTAGCAAAAGTGATATTTTAATATTTTTAATGAGACAGGAACAAGGAAACCCACATTTATAATGTAAAACTGTTAGATATTTTCACTTTAATTCCAACAAAAGACTATGAGGTTGGAATTATAACTCTATTTCATGGATGAGGAAAGCTTTATTATGTTTAATTCTAAGTCCTAGTCTAACAAAGGATATAATCCTACACTGGATTAAAAACAGGACATGACTATTTAATAATGAGGCAAATTTTCTATGAGACTCATTAGCTATTAATTTACATTGAAAAATATTTATGGACCCTAAATGTATGTTCACAGGAAAGAGAAAATGGTTAAAATATCTTCATTAGCTTAGTGACAATTCCAGAAATGTTTTAAAACCCAGAAATTACTTGCTTTTTCTAATCCCTAATAATTGCCTTTCCCAGAGGGATGATATTTAAATATAAAAATTGATAAAGCATATCTTGTTATTATGCTAACATGGTCAAGGAATATTTAATATCTATTATTTGTTTTCTTCAAGAGCCTCAAATTAATACCACACCAAATATGAAACATCCTATTTAATTCACCCAAGATCTGAGTAACTAATACTTACACAACATGGTACTTTATTAGGAACCACTGCTTTAAAACATGAATATAAACACCAAACTCCACTGGTATGCTCCTATGATGAACCAGGAGGTATCATAGTGTAAAGAAAACAAGACTGAGGGCTGGAGCAATGGCTCAGCAGTTATGACACTTGCCTGTCATGCGCAAGTTCACAGGTTCAAACCCAGCAGCACGTACACAACAAAGTGTTAGAGCAACGAAAGCCACATGAAATAAAATTCTCTCTTTCTCCAACTATCCCTCACTCTTGAAAGAAAGAAGGAAGAAAGGGGAGAAAGGGAGAAGGAAAAGGAAAATAAGCCTGAGATTCTATTCTGGCAATAAGCTATGATAGGTCAATCATCTCTTTGAGTTCCAATTGCTGTCATCCATAAAGTGAAGATTCTTCAACTAGAAAAACAAAAAACATCTTAAGTGAACAGCTTAACTTGTTTTCCTGCACTTTCTGTGCAGTCTTAAGTCAGAATGAATTAATAAAAAAAAATCATATTGTACCCTGCCTAAAATAAAAAATCTAAACCTTCTAATTTTACTATGGCATCAACTCCAATATTGTTATTTTTAAAACACCTCAATAAGAAGTTATTTGTTGAACCCTAAATTAGCTATTACTTTTAGGGAAAGAAGGATAGAATAATTCAAAGAAAGAGGAATGAGCTTTACATTCATAAACAATGGTGTCAGTCCTGGAATTTGTTCTTACATCTAGATGATAGAGATGTTAACATCCATCTTAAAAAACTACTGTGTGCACTACACTCAGTATCTGTATCAAACTAACTCATCATATGATATCTAATACAACATGCGAAAGCCATGCAGTCTTTTCTTTAAAAAAAAAAAAATTGGTTGACTTCATCCACTTTTACAGCCAGTTTATCTTCTTCATCCCAAAGATTAATTTCTATTATCTGGATATAGTTCTTAAAACAAGAAAGTATTAGAAACAGTACAAAGATTACTCACTCAGCTCAATTTATAGAACATCACTGTGTTTCTATCACTCTATATCAGACATTCTCAGTGTGGGCAATGTCACCCCTAAGGGGGATCAAAAGAACTTCTCTTGAAATGGAGGTGATAAAAAGCATAGACAGACAGTTCGTAACAGACACACAGATATGCAGTATACCGATAGTGAATCTCGTAAGGGGTGATTGGGGGGAAAGTCTTAAAAAGCTTTGTAGGAAGTGATAATGGGGAGAGTTAAGGAAATACTGCTGCATTATGTAAGGATACAATGGAAAGCACTACTGACATGCCTTTTAATTAATTAAAATTTAGTTGATTTTAATGGTTTTGAGAACTTTTCTGCAAGAGCTAGTTTTACATCAATATTTAAAAAAAAAAAACTACCGATCTTTTCCCAAACTACAGAAAGGAAAACAATTCAAATCGGGGGATTACATCATTTAAGTCAGATTGAAACTTACTTAAGTAGGAAAATTCCAAAAAAGAAACAGAGCAAACATGGCACATCACCTTCTCTCTCACTGGCTGGGATAAAGAAGGTAGTTCGTTTTAAAAGATGAAGTGAGAGAAAGTATCGGGGTGGAGAGTGGTACACTCTGTCCCAAAACGACAGTTGAACATAGTCTCCCAGAAAGGTCCTCTGGTGAGTCTGTCAGAACCATGGAAGGGCAGGGAGAAAGTACCACCAGTTGGCTGGAACCGAAGCCAGCACCAAGCCATAAGGCCTGCAGCATTTCACTGGCTTCAGAGGAACAATCAGATGGAATAATAGGTCACAGAGCCCACAGAGAGCTCTCCCTCCCTCCTTTTGTTCTTCTGGGTCTAGACAAGAATAGCGTATTCATTACATTGTGCTCCCACCCAACTGCAAAGTGGTGGAATTGCTAAGCTTCAAGGGCTTTTCTTTTTCACTGAGGCACTCTGGTTTTACTCTTTTGTCAGGTATTCCCTGAGAGCAAGAACGGTGTCCTGCCCTCTGGGGGGTCGTAGCTTCATACCACTCAAATATCTATCTGAAGTGACACACACTGGGTGGCGTGCAAGGGCTTCGGAGTGGCTCATGCCTCCCAATACGACGAAAGGCCAAAGCTGGGTTTCTACCTGGACATTTCAAGCAAATCCAGATTTCACAGATTTATTCATATCCCCAAGAAGCATAAACCTAGGAATGTGAAAGATGCTAAATAAAATCTGTCAAATGCCCACCCTCCCATGATCCAATAAGCAACATGCTCAACACTTTTCTGTCCCCTAAAGAACATGCAAAGATTGCCAGTCACAGCATTTTATTCTTAAGACTAAAACAAAAAAATGTTTTGACTAATCTACTTACAAAAACTTTAGAAAGGAGGAAAATGGTCCTGATCAACTAAGCTTACTGAATAGGCCTTTGAGAATTCACTGCTACTCAACACAGTTCTACACCAGGGTAGATGAGGAGAAGTAGAGGAACGACCACCAGGCTGGCCAGGAGACCACACCGGATGCAGCTCTCCTGCAGTGCAACACTCTTCTACAGAGCGCGTGTAACATTCAAACACACGCCTCTTTTCTCCCTGCATTAACCCAAGAATTTTAGGCACCCTGCTTTGTCCAAACAAAAATATACAAACGCAGGCACTAAAAACTGCACGACAGGGGCTGAAACAGTGGCTCAGTGGTTATAGCACTTGCCTGGTATGCAAGAGGCTGTGGGTTTAAACTCCAGCACCAAGTGCACAACGAAGTGTCGGAGAGCAACAAAGGCCACATGAAAAACTAAATAAAACTGATTCTCTCTCCAACTGTCTCTCTCTCCCCATTTTAAAAAACAACAACAACTGCATGATAATACTTTGGATGAGCCCAAGTTTTTAAAAATTATTTTTCAAAATGTGTATTTTTATACAGTTTCGACTTCTGAACTATATAAATATACACTCAAAAATTAAATCACAAAACGCAAACCCTATAATTAAGTCTGATTAGAAACTAAACCTAACTACATGGCAAATCAATAAGCCACACAGAAAAATAATTTCTTTAAGTTACTTCTGAACTTAAAGATGAATCTCCTCTACAAACACATTCTAAGGATAAAAACAACTTCAGAGAAATCTTCAACTTCACCCCATGTTTAAGTAGCAAGTTAATGTAATTCTGAAATGCCTTTATGTTCACTGGTTAAATAAGCAAATTATTTTTTATTAGGAATCAGAATTTTTCATTCTGAGAGAAAAGACAAAGAAATGTGAGATAAACAAGCCAGAAGAAACTTTTGGAAAAATGTATTTCATATCTCTATGTACTAAAGGGCCCAGAAACATTAACAATTAGCAAGGAGCATTCAGATACTGATGTCTAAATGCATTTCTTACTAAGCAAAAGGAAGGTGTCTCAGAAAAGGGGGATTCCACATTCTAGCAGGTGAGCATCCATAATCTGTCTGTACCAGAAAACAAGCTCATAATCAGAATTAATTCACTTAAAAGGCTACAGTCTCCACTGGAAACCCACTGGGATCATGTCAAAGGATCCCACTGCCAAATCTGGTAAAACGTGACTACGTAATAATAACAACAACTCACTGATGGAAACACAGTGAATAAATAAAACTTTTCATGTCTGTAGCAATATCCAGAGAAAGAGAAAATATAGGAGAGGGTGGGAGTAGGAAGCAAAGGAACTGATGCTAACCAATAAATACAGAAAAGAGAAAAATCATCCTTTTGTAGCAGCAACTTACCTAGGCAAGGATCATCAAAAAGAAGGGAAAGGGAAAAAAAAAAAAAAGCTAAAACCATTAGTTAAAAGGCTTTTTTGCATCAGAATGTCTACACCATGCTAATGTATCACCCTGGAGATTATCTAAGAAGTGTAAAGTAAATGATGCACCTTTATAGTGGAGAACCCTGGCACTCACCTCTTCAACCAAATATTCAGACTTGGCTTCACTAATAGTGGAACAACTTGATTTAATGAGCCCTTGATAATGCAGTACAAAATGCCTAATTTCAACAAAGAGGAGTTCTTGCCAAATAAGAAAAAAGTGTGCAACTAATTGAGCCTCTCAATCTAATTTCCAGTTTATGGGAAAACAGGAGAGAAAGGAACAAGCTAAACTACCCAGTAAACTATCAAACAAATCCTGAATGCAGGGTATCTTGCAAAACAATTACCTGGCTGGGCTCCTCCACAGAAAAGTCCATTTCTTTAACACAAAGACACACACAAAAGGTTGGGAGAATACCAAGAAATTTTACTAACTTAAGAATGAGTTAAGAAATAAGATAACCAAATTGAAATGTACAACCCTGGATCAGACTATGATTCAAAAACTTAGCTACAAAAATATTCAAAAATATTCTTGGCACAATGAAGGATATCTGAATGTAGACTGAACATCAGGTGAAACTCTGGAATTATAATTATGTAAAGAATGTATTTTGAGAGGCAGATTCAGGTATTTATAGATTATTTAATCAGGTATTTATAGATTATCTAACCAATGATGTTACTGATAATTACTTACAATTAATACAACAACATATAAAACACATTGTTGAATTTTAGTAAAGAACAGAGTGTTCATTCTTTGAAGAGTTCTGTAATTATGGACATTTTCATAATATAAAGTTGGGGAAATAATACTGAAACACAAAATAAAATTCTATCCTCACAAACCTTACTTGAAGAGCTTATGAACCCCAAGTCAACAACCACTGGTCTAATTCACCTTTTAATCTTACTCAGAGTATTAAAAACTGTAATGGGATAACTCAAAAGTACAAGGAACAATTTATCAGTCCCTTATGTATAATACAAGTTTAACATTATGACACAAGAAATGAAATGAAAAAGCTATCAAGAATTTCAATTACCAATTCAAGCATCCCTCAAAACACATCATGGAGCCAGGAATGGCGGCACACTCTTAATCCCAGCAACTCAGGAGGCTAAAGCAGGAGGATCACAAGTTCAAAGTCAGCCTCAGAAACTTAGTGAGGCCCTACCTAAGCAACTTTGTAAGACTCTGTCTGAAAATAAATTTAAAAAAAAAATTAAAAGGGTTGAGGATGTGGCTCAGTGGTTAAGTGCCGCTGGGTTCAATTCCAGGTTAACCCTGCCCCCCAAAAAACTTCATCATAAACACACAAATGAGTGCATGTTAAACTGAGGAAATTAATATGCTCTGTGGACTGTAGCAATGTCAACTTCCTGTGATCTAAGGCATGCAAGCAAACATAGGGTAAAGACACAGCTTAATTAGAATTTAGCACTCAAGTCCAGGTGAAATCCCTATTATATAAAAGCAACCCCCTGTCTTGCTATGTTTTGTGCTTATCTCCAAATACGTTATTGTACTACAGTTAAGCATGATGATATCGATACAGGGCACACGGGTCTCCCTTACAGGTTTCTCTGTAGATTCCTGTGGATCTGTAATTATTTTAAAACAAACGACACAGAGCTGCTGTATTAGTATCACCCAGTTTGAACACATTACTAACAGGCTTCTTAAATTATCCCAAAAGCCAATCAGAAGGTGTGCTTTCCGTAAAAAGAGACCTTCAAAATCCTAGTCAATCCTTAATGCTACTAAAGTACAAAAGGAAATGTGAAGAGATCTGTACATCTGCAAATAAATGCCTCACTTCCAGACCCCTTTGTTTGCTACTAAGGTCCCATGTCATCTCACCCCAGAGTGGAATCTGAATTCTCAGTTTGTTTTGTTACCAGATTCTTCATATAATCAAGTAAAATAAAGCTCACTCGTTAAGAGCATCCACATTTTTGTTCTCGACTGCAGCCACTTTCCAAGAGCTCAACTCATGTAGGTTGCCAACAGCTAACTGCAAGAAGAGCAGCTATTCAACTTCCCACACCTGCTCTTCTTCTTGCCTTCTGAGCTTGAGGGATAGCTAGTGGCCTGCTAACTGCCTCTCAATTTCACCTAAGGAGTCAGAACAAGTTTTTGATTTTTATTCCCCAATGAATAAGTAATTGTACCTTTTTTGCTACTAAGATGAAAATGAGTGGAAATCAAAAACTTGGCAGAATCCTACTTCATTATGTGAACTCTTACCAACAGTCCTTCCTGTCAGAGTTGAAACTCTAGCATCAGCTGCAATCTCTGTCCCAGTCAGACCAACACCCACAACGTCACAAGAACAGCCAGGAAGCACTTGCCATAAAGGATAGGCATGTCTTCCTGGCTGCCAGCGGTGCATGGTCCTCTATCCATAATCAATACATACTCTGGGTCTTTCCTGAGCCCCAGGCTGTGACAGAGGTCACTATATGAAAAGAGCACACGGGGAACATGAAGGAGGTCAATACGCTAAAAGGTTGATTGGACTTCGTTTTTCGTTAAGAAGTCACCTCTGGTTTTCATTTTACCTAAGCATGTGGGTTTTCCATTGACTATTTTTAAAGGAATCCTGAAAACAGTTATATTATCCATTTGTCCAACACATTTATTTTTAAGGCAAGGAAACATTTTTGGTAGGCAAATCAACTGCAGCTCAGTGGAAGAGCACTTGCTTAGCTAGCATGCAGAGGGCCCTGGGTTTGATCTCCAGCACAGGGAGAGAAGTGAAATGCAAAAGCATCTATTACACATGAACGTATGAGGTACTTTAAAGGTACACTCAAGAGACATGAGGGGAAGGAAATACACCAAACCATCAATCAAGACAGCTGCAAGGCAGTGGAAGTATAAGGACCTATTTTCTTTTCTTTATATTCTCCTATATTTTGTGCATTCTTTCCACAGTGACCATGCATTGCACATTTATAATTAGTAAGGCTTAGCTGAAGATTACCTACTGGGATATATCTAAAACGTAAAAGGGAGCATTCCCTGGGTGGCCACAACTGCTGTGTCAGATGCAGCAGCACAGGCTAAAGCCATCTCAGAAAAGAAACTTAACTCTTGGTTCATAAAACTCCAAAGCTTACATTTAAAATAGTAGCTACAAGTCTTCCAGTAACAAGTCAAGAAGTGTGTTAATAAATATGAAGAAATCCAGTGGCACCATTTCCCCAGCCACTAAGATGTACCAGGATGTCAATGGAGGCTTTGGCAGGAAGGTGCCACGGATCATTCCAGTCATGCAGAGGGCACTTCACAAATAACTCAACTACTGTATTTAAAGCACAGGCCTGCAACTCCTGAGATCACAAGTTCCAGGCCAGCCTCAGCAACTTAGCCAGACCCTGTCTCACAATGAAAAATAAAAAGGGCTGAGAGAGCAACTCAGTGATAGAACGCCCCTGCCTTCAAACCCTGGTAACCCCCCAACAAAAACCCCTGCAATAGTAAGTTACTGGTCCTTCATCCCTCTTTAAAATAATCTTAACACTGTATTTGACTGGAGAACATCTAATTTCCCATTGAGTTGTATGCCAAGGTAGGATCACTATACTGCAACATAAAAGTCCTTATCACAATTTGTTAGAGAATATTTAGGTTGTCAACCAAGCAACACTGCTTTGTTCGTTTTACTTTAAAAGATTCTAGTATCCTCCTTGAAGGAGAAAGGAAAACAGTCATTCATAAACTGACAAATTTTCAAATATTTGTATAAAGTTCTATCAGGTGTCCTACTGTCTGACGACAACAGCATTTTCTAATTCTTACTGATAAATATGCACTCTGGAGATGACCATGTTGTGAGAGACCAGCAGGACAGCAAAGAACTCTCCAGATTACTGGACAGCATACCTGAAATCAGTTTAGTCACTACCACCCTTGAAGGGCCCCAGATTTGAGGAATTGCGGCTTGATCTCAAGATAATCCAAACTGCTAAGGCTGATAACTCTTTCTAGACTGTATGCGATCCAATGCTCAATCAGGTAAAATCAGAAGGAATTATGAGAGTGTAAAGTAATATTTCAGATAAAAAAATAATTTAAAATAAGATGGATTTAGTTCTTTATAATCTATGGCTACTTTTTTTTACAAATTACATATGGACTCATGCATAGATGTGCATGCACTCATAGACACACACACTCTTACTTTTTGTCTGGGCTAAAATCTCCTCTTTCCCATCTAAAGCTGCAGTGTAAATCCTCATGTGACCATTTCAAGAACTATTTTTGCTACTAAATTTTGCCAACAATCTGCTCAGCATTCTAACAGATGTTTCTGTTTTCCAACCTCTGGGAACTTGACTGGTTCTCTTTCTTCCCCCATGTTAAAAATAAACGAAATGATACAAATGCGGCCTAATACCCTAGAGAAGCTTTTCCCCACCCCACACCCCTCCATCTCCCTGTTCGTGTGACCTTCATGATCCTTTCTGAAATCTTTCTTTTCCATTACAGAAGATGTTTCCAATTATGGTCCATTACATGTTGCCAAAGATGACATCACCCTGGGTGGGTGTGTGTGTGTTGTGCGTGTGCAAGCACACAAATGCTACTGACTCTTTAAGTTACTTGGAGAACATTTGCAATAATTTAAGTCAACTGCTCTGCTACAAGATCTATGAACCCACAATGTCACACCAAGGCAATTTGTTTCAGTGATCAGATTCTTCAAACAGGACAATACTCTTACGATGGGCATCTTTTATGTAAAAATATGTGATCCAATCTTACCTCTGTGACATCCATAACTTTGATGGCCGCAAGCTGACCTGTTTTAACATGACGACCCTAACAAAAACAAGAACAGAGTGATTAGCATCAGTGTTTTGCATAGTCATTAAAACAGAATGGTTAAAGTTTCCAACAAATCACCCATTCTATGCCTTTCTCTTACTCAAGCAAAGTGATGAGATAGCCCTTTGCTTTCCAACAGAACAATACAGCTCATGATATAGATGAAAAGCTTCAAAAAGTAGAACAAATGAATTGACAAAAAAATCACTCCCTTTCATCTTTCACAGGTTTAATCTGCATATCATTATAATCAAGCAACTTAAATAATGTGCTTCTACACAGCAGGCTGACTGCCCTTTCCTTCTTAACGCTTCACTTAAAAAGAAAAAGAAAAGGAAACTGACCAAAAGCCCAGATATTTATTTTTATGTCAAAAGTGGAGACCTGGGGCTGGGGATTTAGCTCAGTGGCAGAGCGCTTGCCTAGCGTGCGCAGGGCCCCGAGTTCGGTCCTCAGCCCTGAAAGAAAATAATAAAAATGGAGAGCTGGCATTTTCTCCTGTGGACTTTCACTGCTCATTTCACAAGAATTGTCCTCACCAATCTTCTGTGAAACTTTCCACAAACCCAAGGTAGGGAGTTTGGAGAATGATAATCCAGAAAAAGGAAGGAAACAAAAGACTGGAAAGAACAAAAATCATAGTCCTACAACTACGATTCCTGACCTAGGGCCCACAACTCTGAAAACCATTTATATCACTAGTATTTCAAACAATTTGGTATTCTCCTGTCACCCAGATGAAAGCTGGGTTTACAACAGTCTAGTTCCCTCTGTGTACTCTTTGCAATGCCCTACTGGTAGTTTCTCAGGCCAGTAACTAAGAGCCACCCGGACACCTGAGCATGACCTGCTTAAGAACTCAACGGAAATGACCCTGCAACAAATGCAAAACAGAAAGAAACCCCATAATTTCTAAGAGTCTCTGGTATTATGATGAAGAGAGTAGTGAATTTATAATTTCAAACATGAGGAAAAGTCTCTATTTACCCTGGACAACTTGTGCAGGAACTCAAGTTGGACAAAACAACCCCATGAAAAAGGACACAAGACAACCAGTACACGCAGTTGAACTGTAACCTGGCAAGTCTCAGATTGGTGTGCCTTGGGTACTACCCCTAACAGTGAGACAACAGGGGTGGTGGCATAATAGGGTTGCTGTATACAGTAATCAAGACGCAAAGAACAGTGCATGGCACGTGGTTAGCAGTTAAGCACAACTCAGGATAACATGTGGCCAGACCTTGATCCCCTCAACCAATCACAGTATTAAGCAGAACCTATGACTGTGGTAATAGAAGCATGAAGCCAAATTATGATTTATGTGAATTCAAGGAGAAAGAAAATTTTAACATATAGTATTAAATAATCATCTAATATCTTCCATGTAAATACAAAGATCACCTCCTCAATACAATCAGACCTCAAATCTCTTGTTCTTCCTGCAATGGATATTTTTCCAAATGACTAAAGCAAATTTCTTACGCACAGAAATCATGTGATGGGAAAAAAATGTCACATGAGTTGCCCTTGCTTTTCCTCTTTTTGAGAAGGTAGTTATGTCAAGCTGGGAATGTGTGAAGTAAAATTTGGGGAAGGGGTTCTTCTGATAAGGCAACGGTCAAGATCCCTACAGGTCAAAAAAATCCAGGGATCTACGAACATCCTCTCCAGGTGTTTATTTGGTAGTATCTTTCTTTTTCTTTTTCTCTTTCCTCCAAGTAAAGTTAACGTAAAGCCATAAAAGACGACCAGAAAATGATCTGTGCTTTCCTCTATGCCTGAACTGAAGACTGTAAGAGTGCAAAATACATGTCACATTGTTACTTCATACACATTCATGATTGTATAATAACTTAACCCCTTAATAAAAAATTTATGAAAGACTGCAAGTGTGTATTTTTGAGTCTTAGCAGTTTGACAGTGACATAAAATCTGAGGTTTCTTAATTAATATAGAAGGTAGGTTTCCCTTATTAAGGGATTATAACTCAGGACCTAATAATGAATTATTTCTGTGACAAAGGTCAAACCATGCAAAGGCATTAATCTTCATCAACACACACTAGGTCTCCAAACTTAGGTCCATTTTAAATTTAAATACAAATTAGGAAATCTAAGAATGTTGCTCCCTCCTTGACACAAGTCAAGGTATTAGGGAAAAAAGAATATGGGATTCAGGTTGCCTTTTATTTCTCCCCAACCCATCACTACACTTCCTTGGGGAAGTTGCTGAACTTTCATAGACTTCCTAACACTGCTACAGGACTCAATGTGTTTAGATGCCTGATGCTCAAGCTATAGATGAGTACAAAAAAGCATGGAAAGCCTGGTCACTGTGACCTGGCACACAGTGGCAACCCAGGTGAGCTTCCTCCTGCTCCTCCCACAAAGACCCATGGCGAGTCCCTTTTTTTCCCTAAGATTACAATAACTTTTAAACCTTGTCAAATTAGCACCATTTCTAACATTTGGAAGGCATGGCCAGTATCAGAGGAGGCAGTGGGGTGCTAACACAGCATACTGCTCTAATTACCAGCCCTAAAAAAAAAAAAAAAAAAAAAAAACCTATGCATTGAAACCACAAACAATAATTTATCTGCTGAGCTAAGTCATCTACATGTACAGGAACCAAGACAGCCAGCAGAATAGTCTGAGGGGGAAAGAGCGAGAACTGAACCACCGAATGTTAGTGTGCATGTAATGATGAGCTAAGAAGGCTACAACCAAGACATTTTTAAAGGATAGCAATTTATCTGTGATTTATTCAACACTACCCAAAAGAGAATACACTGGCTGCCCCCATACCCAGAGTAAGCTACAATCTTAAACTTGTCCAATCTGGGTGACCCACCCATTGAGGGAGGGCCTACCCATGCCTCTCCTGGCATCCCATTAGCTTTAACACACAGCCCTCCTCTGAAGTGCCTTCCTGATGAGTAGTAATAGACAAAATATACATCAACAGACTTCACTGTGCTAGTGGCTTAAGGACACAGGAAAAGGCATTATTCACTGAAGTCTGAGTCTATTACACTACCCAATTTTAACCTCCACAATGTTGCTCCCTACTGACGAACAATATGCACAATCCATCACCTGACTTAGGATCTGGTACTGTCACTAAAACATCTAACTTATCCGCGGAGAGATCAAAAACTTAATATAAACAGTGTCTTTCCTTCCCTTGTATATATCCATTCTAAAATACAACAGAAAATGACTTTTTCAGTAATACACACCTAGCATCCATTTATGAACTCAACTTTCTTGTCCTATTATCCACTGGCAGGCAGCCAATCCAGTGTTATAAAATGTCAGATGGAAGGAATTAAAGGCTCTTGGAGTGCTTTATTTATGTGACACAATATCAACATTAATGCATTTATGAAACATTTGATAATGAAAAGGACTCAAATACTGTTCATATGTATTTTCTCAATGGATTCTGAAAATCTCTAGGAGGGCAACAAAGCAGGTCATTAACTTTTTCCACAGGTGAGAAACCTTGAATTTTATTATTATGTGCCCCAAAGTACAATGACAGCAGGACTCCCTTTCCGCAGCGATTATATAAGAAGTGGGAGATGAACTCCCACTATTTCTACTAACTTGTCAAACTGCTACTATCAACTGTTTTGTTTTTAAAGAAACAGCTTAAATTATCTCCACACTTTCAAAGGGAGAGATAACATGATCTAGAAAAAAAAATTTATTCCATCAGTACCATTTCATGAAAGTCTGACTGGCTCAAAGTAACCAGAATCACCCCCTCTACAGAGCAGTCTTCATGGCTTTTGATTCATTTTTAGTTTTCAGATTTTGAGAAAATGAATGTTTCTTTTTTTTTTTTTAGGAAGAAAACTTCTTGGCAGAGTTCCAATCAGAGGAAAACGGCATGTTTTTCAACTCTTTTCAGTGTTTCTAACCAAGTCAAAATTGCCACCTTGCACTTGTAAAAATATAACACATGTTCCAAGATAAATCACATGACATGGTTTTAACATGCAGGTACTGTGTCAGCCTGCGTGTCTCCAATGAAGTCTGTCCCAGGACCTCAAAGATTCCTACAGGCAGAGATAACAGCATTTCAGAGATTTAAAATCCTAGGAGGAAAACGTAGCACAGTTCCCATTCTCCTAACTCTTCTAGTATCTCCAAATACTAGGCAACTAATTCATGGTGCATCTTTACCTAGACCCATAAGTTCATTAAAATGTATCTGATGACTAAGTATGCCCATCAAGAGGCAGACTCTAGAGGTTATAGTCATACTAACAGGAAACCTGAGCCCAAGAAATGAAAGAGCCCTTAAGTTAGGACTCCAATCCTAAGGGATGATACCACCATGGTCCCAAACCCCACACAAACTACTCCATCAAGAAGTTTTACCACTCACCCTCCAGCCTGCCTTGAATATCCCTGCGGTTAAACGGTGCTGCCGCCTCACAACTTAACAAAGCAGCACACTACACTGCAATACACTGCCACACAGCACTGCTTCTGCTCAAAGTGCTTTCTACCTAAATTTAGCCCTTCCTCCCAGAATCATAAAGCTCTGGTGCTCATTCAGCAGAGAGAGTGGATAGAATACTACAGAAGGAAAATCTATTAAATTTATGACACTATGCAAGGGAAGTGAACACATAACTTAGGAATACCGAATGCTTTCTTCTCTCAGCACCCAGTGGGGCACACACTTTACAGCCTGATCTCCTGCAGGCATGGCCTTGCAAACTCGAGAGCATTACAATCCTGGAGACAGGGCTTGGAATAACAGCACAGGCACCAGGAAGGTCCCATGTGAGACATTTAATGAACAAATATTCTCTATCTTCACTTTACAGAATGAGGACCAAAACGTGGGGAGGATTAGGCTAACCAGGTTAAGATTCACACCCAGATTTATTCCCTTTTACTAGGCTTTGCACTTTTAAACAGAAACGTAAACAAATGTCCTATTTAACCAACTTTATAGGAACTGCCAAGTAATACTTTTATCAACATGGCATTACAGTAACCAAAAATAAAAATGTATTTTCAATCCCTCACCTGAACCTTCTTCAATAAAGAAAAGACCCATAGGAATTCCTCAAGGAACCTGAGGGCATGTTCAGATCCACTCATCCATGGCTTCCTAAAACTGATAATGGGCTTGTTTGGTCTCACTTTTATCCCATCATAAATTTCCTTTCAATAAATACTGAAGATCAAAATGCTTTTATTCTGCTGCGTTTAATCGGACATAAAAAAAACTTCCTAAAATTGGATTTTGCTTACCAGCAAAGACTACTAATGATAATCTCATGCTGAATACTAAGATTCACCAGTGCACAGGACATGCTCCACATTTGCAAG
Organism: Aplodontia rufa; assembly: GCA_004027875.1. Classification (NCBI taxonomy): domain Eukaryota; kingdom Metazoa; phylum Chordata; class Mammalia; order Rodentia; family Aplodontiidae; genus Aplodontia; species Aplodontia rufa. The sequence goes on along the minus strand of PVKS010013460.1, from coordinate 14,790 downwards.
GAGCTAAATCAAGGCACTTCCATTCAAGGACCTTGTAATCTGAAGGAGTGCTTAAGTGTATGCACACACACAAAGGGCTTTACATGAAAAAAACACTATCTACCCAGTCATAGAAACACCTAGGAAACATGACAGCACTCTGCTTTGACAGAAAGGGCAAAAGGGACCGTTAGGGAGACAACACTTGAAGACCATCAAAGGACAAGAAAAAGGTCCCATAAGATTTGTGTTGCAAACAGTCCTGTCTGAATTCCAGGAGAAGGCAGGTATGCAGGTAGCAACACACCAGGAGAACATAGAAGACAATGATTCACTCAGAACTACATGCCACAAAACCGTATTACCTCTCTGCAGACAAGTAGGGACAAGAAGAAATTGTCATACTCTGCACCCAACCAAGAAGATACTAGTCTTCCTCACAAAGTTGGAAGATGAGATTCTACCTATTGTAGTGTATGCACCTGTTTCAAGAGGGAAACTGGGCCGGTTGCTTCTCCTTCCCACCCAACTTAGAAGGCGTTTATTGATCACTGTTCCTTAACTTTTCAGTGGTTTTCTACTGGTTTAGGAGTGTTAGTATTTTAGGTATAAGTAGTTTACAAGAGGAGCTGGAGTGGTGGCTCGGTGGTTACAGCACTTGCCTAGCATGCGCGAGGACACAGGTTGAAACCCCAGCACCACGTACAAACCAAGAACAGTTGGAGCAACCAAAGCCATATGAAAAACTAAATTTATTCTCTCTTTCCCTCCCTCTCTCTCACTGTTCCTCTATTATTTAAAAAAAAAAAGAAGAAGTAGTAGTTTACAGGAGTAGTGGTTAAGTTTTTCAAGTAAGCAAGTCAAGTTCAATACCAAAATCACTATCTTGCAACCATGTTGCATATACTTCCACTCTTGAACCAACATAAGAACTATGGGATACAGAAATCCAGACTTTTAAAATCAGCATACAGTGATTTCTCATGTATTCTGAGGATGGGGATCACTTTCCCAAAATAGTATGAAAATGGTCAAATACAAATTCTCTTCCCCCTTTCATACCATATATTATTAATTATGACAATAAATGCAACTTAAGGCCTTAGCTAGGGGCTTTGGTATGTGAAGGTTACATTCATACAAAGTCAAGTCTAAAAATCATCAAATATGTGTTTCATAAAAACACATAACTTTTGCCCTGAAGTTACAGGACTTCTTGAGTTCAAATGATAGGCAAGTCTAATTCAATAAAAACAGTGACTTTCCAGGTAAGAAAATAAACCCAGAAAGCCACCACAACACATACCTCATCGTTAGGCCAAAACTGGCATATCAATTCTTTGCTGAGTGTCTCATTCACAACACTTGAGTGATGATTCCAATCTACTCCCCCTTCTGAGTGTCCTTACTCTGTTACAGCAAAAAATGGAACCTCCATAAGCATGTGGTGAATGGCACGAGGCCCGCACTGGGCAATCTGCTGGCCACTCTTTCCATGAACCCCAAAGGAAAAGACCTGCTTAACTGATTCTGCACTGTGAAACACCAAAACCATTAGCCTCACTCGTGAGTACTGTTTTCCAGAAAGAGTCTATGGAAAATCCAGAATTACCAAAGGGGGAAGCCATCTTATCCAGACAGCTCTCCATGAGCCATCTAAGGTAGAAACTATGTCATTAAGTTAGGAGAGAATCTGCTCAGAGCACTTCGGAGACAGCTCAGTCATCTAGTCGTCTCCCTGCAATAGGTCAGGAAGAAGGCGACCTGAGCCCACTGATCCATGTGCAGTTCTCATCGCTGGTCTCTACAGCCCAGACCAAATCTGAAGTATGCTCACATTTTTACGTATTTCATCCTTGTGGCTATTATTTCTTATTCTCATCAACATCTGGTTATTCATTTGCCTTCCCTTCTATGATCAGGGCCACGGGTAAGCAGGCAGGCAAAGCATAGGAATATGTGCTACGAGACCAGTCAGGACTTGTGATTTAATAAAAAGACTGAGCTTCCATTCTCTCAACAGTTTAAAATTTAAAGCCTTGATAATAGAACTAGGCCTTCTTTAAGTTGGAGCTACCATTAGAAAATTATGCCTCAATCACAGTCAATGTGTAAACTAATGCTAAAAAGGAAAAGTCAAAATAGACAATATAAGACTTCACCTAATGCTACCACCCACCCCCCTAATGAATCATCATTTTGCACAGCTGAGTGAGCAGATAAGTAAAATAAATTAGACACTACATCTCCCCCTACCCTCGCCTTTAAGGGGCCAATCTGGATGGAAATCTTTCTAAACCCTGAATTCTTGAATACATTAAAGACGATTTCTTTAATGGCTCAGGAAAATCACTATGAACACCAATTACAATCTAGTCCTTGCAATTAAGTGGCAGCCTCAGGGAATATTACATCAGGCAGTACAAAGAAAAGGCCCCGTCATCTGGATGCTTGTTCTGTCACATACAGCTGTGTTCTGGAACTCATGGGGGCTGGAGAAGCAGTCCGCAAGCTAAAACCCAGTTAGATGAAATGAATAAAAAATCACCTCTGTTGTTATAGAACTGGAGACAGTTTGGATAAAAACACAATAAAAGGGTGAAAGAGAAGAAATTCTGCCATACCATTTTTCAGTAATTCCTTCAAAGGGGGCTAACAGCAGATATGGCTGAGCAGTGGGTCAGGTGAGAGGAAAACGTAGCTGCTTTTCAAAGTCCGGTGAAGACACATCAAGAAGGACAGTGTGTTCTTCAAGGGAGGCAACAGCTCTGCAGTCTGAACTACAAAACCAAGTGTGAGGAAGGAACTCTGAAGAGGGAGACTGGCGAATCTAAAAGTACCACTAGTAAACGGTCCAGAAAACACAAGGATGGAAAAAGGTTTATTGATACATTCATTCTTTCATCCACAGTGAAAGAGAAGGCACTGGAAAGTATTCTTATCAAATCATCTAAAACAACGGAAACGTTACATTCTGTAACAGCTATCGCGACTTTTTTTTTTAAGAGAGGGGAGGGAGGGAGGGGGAGAGAGAGAGAGAGAGAGAATCGATTTTATTTTTCATGTGGCTTTGGTTGCTGAGACTTTGTTGTGTGCATGGTGCTGGGGTTTGAACCCATGTCCCTGTGCATGCCAGGGAAGCATCATAACCACTGTGCAACTGCTCCAGCCCCTATCGCTAACATTCACTGCACATATGCAACTCTTTCCCTTACTCACTTGAAAAGCCCAATTGACCTCAGATTCTGCAATTTTAGTTTAAAAAAAAGAACTTTTAACAGAATAAAAGAAATCCCCATTCTTTAGTATATGTAAACTTACATATAAAGTTCTTATTTAGTATACATAAGATACATAGCGTAGCAGATATGTATCTGCTATATACATATATAGCAGATAAATACTTAGTCAATCTGATCATGCTAAACCCGAAATTCAATCATATGACTATCAGGGTACATTAAGAATAAATATTCCAGGGCTGGAGCGGTGGCTCAGCGGTTTGGGCGCTTGCCTGGCAAGCACGAGGACCCGGGTTCAAACCCCAGCACCACGTACACAACTAATTGTTGGAGCAACTAAGGCCATGTGAAAACTAAATAAAGTTGTTTCTCTCTTAAAAAAAAAAAAAAGAATAAATATTCCAGGCTGGAGCGTGGCTCAGCGGTTATAGTGCTTGCCCAGCATGCGTGAGTATGCGAGTTCAAACCCAGCACCACGTATACAATGAAGTCTCAGAGCAACGAAAGCTACATGAAAAATAAAATTGATTGTCTCTTTTATTCTCTCTCTCTCTCTCACATGTCCCTCTCTCTTTAAAAAATAATAAATACTCCTAAAGGTAACTTAATATAGGTCAGTTCGTTACCTTATTTTTGGTAACTAATCAACCAGTTGGAAAGGAACTGCTCAAGACAGCAATCTGGATGGACCTCCCTACTGACCAGCTGTGGAAACCCAGATGCAGCATAAAAATAACAGGCCAATGACCATTAAGTCAGAGCAGAAGATCTCAGAAGGCATCAGACACAGAAAACAGTAATTTACTGAATTTGACTAAAAAGCTTATTTATCAAAATGGCATCCATTGACCCAGAACAAAAAACAAGAAACATAATTCTGAGGAGTCCCCTTCTTGTTCCAAGAAGTTTCTCTACATTTTCTCCCTTGTAACTTCACAAGTACATTTGTTTTAGATTAAATCCATAGCATAATTCCAATATTAAAACATCACTTTAATCATCACTAAAGCACTCAAAGAGAACTCTTTTTAGAGGAAAAAGTTGAAAGTTTCAGATGCAAATCAAAAGGCAAGAGACTAAGTGATGAAAGGGAATCAGATTCCGTTCTGGGCTGCTGATCCACCCTGGTACCTGCCACCAATCTAACCTTCAATTAAGGTTTTCAAATTCTTCTTTTATTCAACACATTAAGAAGCTGAGTGGAACAGCACTGTCCTTCAACCTGCATATATATAAAGTAAAGCTCTAAGCAGGTTAAAGTCTCCCTTAACTGTTTCTAAGCAATTGCAACCTCGTATCCAAACCTAATTTGTTTCTGCTGCTGCTACAGGCACTGGCAAGGTTGGAGGATATAATCCTTCCCTGCATTTGACAGGATAGTGCTTATTTTCCTTCTGCTGTTTAGAACTCCTCTTTTGCTTGTGCTTAATTCATAAGATATTCTGTTCGTTACTCATAATTGCATTAGTATTCCTTTTTAAAAAAAAAAAAGGTAAAGAAGAAAAACATTTTAGAGTTTTCCTTTGAGGTCCCAATACACAGATTCCTTACTAGAAATAATGCACCCATGCCCTCAGCTCAAGGTTTTAAAGTCAGAGCACCCTTGTGCAAAACTCAGGCCATCATGTTCGTCGAGAATTTTCCTTGGTCAAAATGGGGGGAGAAATTGTCCTTAAAATATATTTCCATAGAAAATAGGGATGTAGAGTTCTTGCCTCAACATCTGACAGAAAATTCTCTCCTCCAAGTATCCTGTTAAAAATCACGATGAACTGTGAGGAACCATAACATAAAAACAGATGAGTTTTCCTCACTGTCATATAATCGTTCTTCTGAGGTGTACACAACCATTATAGCTTTCTCAGAACGAGAATTAGAATGAAAGACTTTGTAAGTAAGTAAAATAAAGGGCAGCTTCACAGCATTACATCAAGTAGTGCTAATAAAGCGGTGTTCTAACTCCCTCCTGCCTCTGTGTGATGAGGCCACGCAGCATCGCACTGCACTAAATCAACAGGCAAGGTGAAATGCTCACCACACGGATGCCTGCCTCTATCATTCAGTGCCCTCCTCGCCTCCTACTTCCCATCAACAAGTGTTAAGAAAGCACTCACTGTGTGCTCCTTAGTTTAATATACATATATTTATTTACTATTCCTGGCATACGAATACTTTATTATACAAGAAGTTTTCACAACAACTTTAGAAAGAAGAAAGGAAGCGAGGCTCAGTGAGATGAGAAAAGAAGCCCAAGGTCACCCAGCTAGTAAGAGGGCTCCAGAAAAGTCACCCTCTTCAACCTACAGCCATAAGCATCAAAAATCACCCTATGGAACTGTACGCAGTTTTACCAAACTGTGGCTCTTCCAGTAACAAGAACACAAAAACTTACTTTTCAGAAATATTTACATGATATTAAAAGTAAAAAATTCTGATCACGAATCAATTGCTCTGCTACAAAACATTCATGACCCTGAACAAGTCTCTCAACTTCTCAGAAGTGTGGTCATCTCACTATTCAGTGTCTATGGTTCTGAGTTCTATTCCCCAGGCTAACATTTTGAATTACCAGGCACTGGTCTAAGCCACTAGAGAAGAAATCAGCAAAAATCTGTGCTTTCCTTCTTAAAGAAAGGCACAAACATTAAGCAAATAAATACACCTTCAGCTCTTGTAACCACACATTCTGATAGGTTTTTTATAAAGGAAGGGGGGGAAACGCTACAGGGGAACACCTAGCAGAGCAAAAGGAAAGGGAATGGTAGGGGTGAAGAGGTGTTGTTTACACTGGGTAGTCAGGAAGGTCGGGAATGATACCCTGTCATTTGGACAAGAAGTCAGATGAAGTGATGACTTGTCCTGCTGGTCATCTTGCAGGTCCTTGTGAGCCAGAATTAATCTACATAGAAAGACTCAGAAGGCACCTGAGACTGAGCCACATTAGCTCCATAACCTCTGCTACCCTACGGCACCATGGTAGCTCTGTTCAAGTTTCAACTATGGTGAGGGGGCTTCACTATCTCTTGTCAACAGTAGACACACAAGGGCATGGCTTTAGGCAGCTGTCTGAACAGGAACTGTCCAGCACATACTAAGAGTTCTAACTTCCTCTGGGCATGTCCAACCAACACCAGCAAAGCTCAATCTTGTTTTATATAGGAAGGGCTATAAAAGGCAGAACCTCAGACTCTGACCAAAAAACCTGCACCATTTTCCATCCACAGCCTGACTATGTATTTGTTCTTCAATAGTCACATTCAAGCAAAACTCACTCAAGATTAAGGTTTGAATTCAATACTGACAGAGCCTGGCTAGGACTTTCATTTTCTAACTGCACAGGAAGCAACACCCCCCTTCTTTCTGTGCAAACAACAGAGAAAAGAAAGTATTTTAATTTAAAAATAAAGTCCTAAAGTTACAGTGTACATCATGGTATATTAGTATTTAGTGTGTGATACCTTAGATTGAGGCTATGCATTTCAACTGCTGAATAATATTAACAAAAGCTGATTAATAAAACCCTATTAAAAATAGCTTCCCTGTATCAGCTTCGTTACAGTTTGCTGTTTTCCCTGATCTTATTAAGGTACTTCCTGTGAGCTCTACAGCCAGAAAACACTCTCTCGACAATAAGATTCCTTTTCCCAAAGTGCTTTTTTATTTGGCAGGCAGGGTGCATTCTGTTTTGTTTTGGTTTATTTTAATTGAATGCTCCAAAAGTCAGAAAGTTATACATTTTGAAAATCCAGATTTCTAGTTTCTCTTAACAAATGGACTTGTTAAAGCTGGTTCCCTAAGCTGGGCCCAAGAGAACAACGTGTGGAGCAGAGCTGGACAGCTGCTCACCTTGAGCTGACAGCAGCTGTCAGCACTCACCCTACAACTCCATCAAACAGAATGCTGATATATGCACTTGCAAAAGCACAGGCCTAGTATTCTCAATTATAGAATAGTGGTTCTTCAAACCATGAATGACAGGCATTTTGTTGTTGCTGGATGATTTTTGTTTCAAATTAAATATGCTTGGCTCTGACCTGAGTCTACGGAATCAAAATCCCAAAAAGTGAGGGCTAAGCATCTTAATATCCCCTATAAATAAATAATTCAAAATACCTGAACCCACAGCCCCACAAGGGAACAATGTCAGAAGGTTTCACCCGAACCCATATTCCTCAATTAAAATAAAAATTACAAGCCCTCCCAAAACAATACTGCTCTAGATCACATGGTACAATAAGTGCAGCATTACACTGCAGCTAATAATATGTATGGTTATCTCCTAGACATATGAAAACAAACAGGTGTGGCTCTGACAGTGGGAGAAGATGCCAGGAACATCCAAGAAAAACAGGGACTGGTTAGGTGCCAAACAAGCACTCAACTTCCTCTCCCCCTTCCCCGTGTGGCCATACTGATCCATCAGGTAAACAGGATGCTTGAGAGAGAATAGGGCACTAATAATAAGTATACAAGGACAGCAGGTATGAACCAACACTGCCTTGGGCAAAAGGAGGTTTGGTCACCCTCCCTTCATCAGGTTGCAAGAATTTTTTTTGAGGGAGAAAAAAAAACCCCAGATGGCAAACCCTAATTACTGGCTTCTAAGTTCTCACCCCCAGCACTAGCCCAGGCCTGCACACAGCATGCAATTATCAAATGATTTTTCAATGAATAATCAAGGAGCCAATACATGGTTAGTGAGCAATCTATTCAGCAATTTGTAAATGCAGATTTTAACAATCTCAAACATGAGGCACAAACTTCAAACCTCTCGAATGATCTTTCCTTCCTAGAGGCTTCCAAGCAAGTCCACCTAAGCAGTTCCCTCACTTCAACAGACCATCTCAGGATCAAAAGGGTAGATACAAATTCTTCACAGGACATACAGTCAAAGAGAGGAGGCCAAATATGACCCAAGAGTTGACTCACTTGCCTCTGGGGTGAAAAGAGCCTCAACTCTCCAGGGCCAGACAGCCCTGCTGTTCCTTATGGGTACAGACCAATGGTCCCTAGGAACTCAACATCCCACACTGTAAAGTACCACCCTGAAAAGCCACTGGGTCAACAACACACAGGAAACCTGAGCAGTTAAGACTGAGTGGCAAAGTCCTAAAATACTGCTACAAAACCCATGAATGCTTTCAACCAACAAGAAGAAGGAAGTCAGTTAGCTCTCCATTAGAATGATGATAAAGCAAACAAGGACACCTAGCTGGAGAGACAGAGGGCCTACCTGGGAACAAAGTCCAGGCCTTTGGAGAGAGTTTGCCTGTATTCCACCACACCTAAACTCCTCCAAAGCCTCTTGCTGGGTCCTGTAACAGCCCCACCTAGAGGGAACCCAAGACTCTCCCACACTCAAGCAATCCTTCAAAATCTGAACTCCAGGGAGGCGTTTCAACACTGGCGGCTTTGAGTGATAGGATATTCAGTATTATGACTGTGGTTTCATCAATCTGTATAAGTGTTAAAACTCCATACAGAGAAAACTAAGGTCAGTTTCACTTTACAATAAATTTTTAATAAAATAAAAATTAAAAACTAAAGGGAAGCAGCAATGATTCAAAACCCAGGAGGTGCCTGGGCCCTTGAGCCTCTTTTCCTATTTGCTCAGTGAGAGGGGCCCTCCCACAGACACATCTGCTTAGGGATTTCACTTTGTCAGCACTGCCTTCCTTCCCTCCCCATTACTACACACCCTTCTACTATTCTATCACACTGTCGTTCAAGACACTTGTAATTCAGAGAGTCTCCAAAGGGTTTGGGGTCTTCAGTTGGGAAAATATCAAAGCCAGGACAGGTATAATTCCCACCTATATTGCTATAGTCAAGGAGGAAGTGCTGGGCCGTGGAGGGTGCACAGACAAAAACAAAAAAGGATCTCAGAGTTGGTGGCATTTATAAGCAGTACCCTACATCAACATAAAGGTGTGCTCCACTATACTTTCTGAAAACCCAAAACAAAGAAACCAACTTCATCCCCACAGATAAATCAGAGTATTCACACAAAGTGGATAAGTCACCTGGGCTGGAACCCACAAGTGTTAAGCAGCATCACTATCTTCCTTTTCTGGACACCTGCACCACAGTGAATATGAGAACTAACAGTTCATGTATGTGGACTCTAACACAGTGTCCAGCACATGGTGAGATAAAGAAACCTTAATTATCGTGACTGCAGAAGCAGTTCACGTTATATGAAACTGATAAAAACACTTGGCAACATGACTGCCAAACAGGACTTCATTAATATTTAATTTATATACCATTTGTCCCATCTAATGCTGAAAGTGAAGTACGCTGTTATTACTTATTAGGTGGAGAACTGAGAAAAGTCAGCTGGTTTTTCTTTTTTTTTCATCTTTTCCTGGATATACATAAAAAATTTTCATTCAGGTCTTTGAAATGGGAATCACAAGAGTTCAAAAATGATAAAGGAACAAAATTTGTGTGGAGCCAAGCATTTCAAAAGCTACGCCTCTTTTAAATCAATAGTTGTGTTCCCAGGCTGATACTTAAAGAAACTGGTAACATTCAGTAAGTTCACCAAATCTAAAGAAATTTTACTGAATGTGGTTCTTCATGTGTGTGAAATGCAACTTCAGATACAGGGTCTGATTAAAGTGAGGGCCACCCCCAAATATCAGTCCCAAGGTAACAAACTGCTCTTCCAGGGAATAAAATACAAAATAATAAAAATAAAATAAAATTTGTTTCTGAATGATTTTCAGGCAGTTCATATGCCAAGAACAAGTCCATGGACCTCCAGTCCTCCTATCAGGGGTCATGCCCAAGTAGAAACCAAGGACAACAATGTTCATTTGGGCAACATCCTTTCAGGGGACTCTGAGCCCACAGACTTTTGAACCCTAAGGTAATCTCAGCACAGAAACAGCAGGACTTGTTATTCTGAGGGAGACTTGAAAGGCTCACAGAGAAACCCTGCTGACCCAACATGGACCTCAGCATCAGCACCATCAGCATCGATTACAGGTAATCAGTGTGTCCTCTTAGTACTCTAGTAAATTGTGGAGGGATTTTGCTTCTAACTAAAGCATAGTGAGCAGGGTAAACTGGAGGTCTTCTCACTATAGTTTTCACGTCTTCAAATGATTTCACAATTCTGGAGCAGTGTGCATCTGAACTCATCATATAAATGGGGGAAACCAGGGGTGGGTCTGGCCTCTAATTGCTGAGCCCTGTACAAATCAACTACTCATCTGCAATCTTGCACACAATTAAAAATATAGTGGAAGTAATGAAGTTCAACCAGGGAATCTGGTTCAGAGGAAGATACCAACAGAAAACATGCCTATTTATCTAAGCAAAGACAAAAGGTAAGGCTGCTGATAGATTATATTTAAAAGACCTGGGCATAAGAAAAGTGATAACAGAAAAGGTGGCATGGTGTTGTAAGTGGGTCCCAAATGTTCAAAATTTTAATGGTCTTTAAAGGAATCAACCACAGACAGCCTAAACTGCTAGCTAGCAGACAGGTGGGGTACAACATGAGGAATGTTTTCTCCAACCCACCTTCATCTGGATCCTGGCCACAATCTGGTTCCACCTAGTGACAGTTGTCTGCCCAACTATCTCTTGGGACAACTCTGGGTCCTCTGGCAGGCTTGCTGTACAAAACAGCAGAAATTCCAAGAATCTGAGGCTGGGCTTCTTAACTCAACCCAACAGAAACGGGGCAATAATAACACTGGGAAATGAAGGTCCAACGGCAGCACGATGGCTGAATTTAAACGAGTTTGAACAAGCTTATTCCAACCGTGGGCACTGACGCACCATACTGACCAAGAACTGGAACCTTTCCACCCAGAGCAAATCAAAGCTGGAACACCCTTTGCCATGGAACAATTCTATGTGTTCCCCTAACACCACCCACCCCTCCTTCCGCTCAGCCACTAACAGATGTGGGGGCAGATGAGAAGTGTTGCAGCACTATCTCAAGTTCTACATGGAAAAGAAACGGATTGTGTGGCTTGCATTAGTTAATGTTAAGGAAAAACCTGCAAAATTAAAATATCAGAACTATAACCAAAAACACAACCCTCAGCCAACTCTTAACACTGAAGACAGTTATAAACTGAACAAGGACTCTGGTTCCTTCAAAAGCTAACTTTGTCTTCTCTAATCCAACACTGCATCCTTGGTAAAAGTAGTTACTACTCTTAAAAGAAAAAAGTCATCCATGGTGATGATCAGCTATCTCCCAAGCCCACTGGCGTCGATTATAAAGTAAATAGATCAAAATTTACAGAAAGGGACAAAGCATAACCTCTAATTGGATGAGAAAATGCAAAGGGTCACTACAGGCCTCTGACTGAGCACGATATTAAAATATCACTGTGATTGAGGTGCAAGGTAATCACATACTTAGAGCCAGCTTAAGTAATTACAATAACCACTTATAAACAGAGCACACAAACAAGAATCAAGAAAAAAAGTTAAGAAAATCTGTGCTCCAATTATCTACTCCAAAAAAGCCTGAAATCCAATCTGACATTGATCAACTGTACCAATTGGTACTAAGCCATCAAAACCAAAGTCTATAAAAGAAAGGCAAATCGCAGCAGCAGCAGCAGCAGCACATCTGAACATAAGCAACAGCTCACTACAGCTCACTGTAACCCAGCCACGACAAGTCGGGCTGCTGCAGCGACTATTCAAAAAATCTCCTGCCTAACTGCGGACCTAGACCACCAACCTGTCATCCACCCACTTCAGTGCCAGTTAGGAGGAAACATCTCTGCTTCAGAGAAGCCAGCAGTTAAGAGCACCCTCTCTGCCTACTGAAGGTTCTGGATTGGATTAAAAACAGAGCCAGACACTCACCAAAGGTGAGACACTGTTCATGCCAAAAGATTAGGTCTGAGAGTTAAAAGTCGCAGCCATTCGGACGGTAACAGATCACAACACAACCAAAAGTCAGACACCAAAACAAGCTGCCACAGGGCGAGCCTCCATGTTCAAGGCCCCCTCTGAAACAGTCATGAACTGGAGAGCCTGGAGAAATCACACCTACGGAAGAAGTTATACTCTCCTCGATTCTAAACCAATGGGGAAGTTCTAATAAAACCAGGTTGAATTATTAGTCTCTCACCTTCCAGTGAGTAACTTCCGCTGAGGTAACGTACGAGGAAAGTACTGGGGGCTCTTCATTTTCCCTTCCTGAACACAAGTCCGAAATAAATCACAGCTGCTTTTTCTCACTGAACCAGACCATTTGCCCATTGTTCCCCTTTTTATTGTCAAAAAATCTCTAGTGGAAAAAAGCTGCCTCAACCTATGCAACTAAGTTTGAAAAAACGCACTTCCTAGTGCAGGAAACGTAAAAGGAAATAAGCGTAGGGACACCAAAGCTGAAAACAAGTTAGGGGAAAATGATCGTTTTACAAAAAACTGTGAAAGGAATAAAAGAAGGGAGGGGGCCTCAACGCTTAGACAAGGTTCTAAATTTACACATGGCTAGAAACAGGAGGCCTAATGTTCATTTCCTTCAAAACTACCTAACCAATTCAAGTTACCTATATATTTATACTTTCATGAAGTAACTTTAAAAAGACCCAGGTGATATAGTATATAATATATTATATTATTTCATTAGAAGCTTGTTTGATTGTTCAAATAAATTTCTGAATAAAATTAAAAAAAAAAAAAAAGATCCAGGCCATGCCCCAAAGACTGTGAGCCAGAGTCTGCTCCACAGCCTTCCCATCATCCACCTTAAGACAATTATGATCATGCTTGTCATAGGTAAAAATCAAATCCCTCTGGCTGAGTGATGTAACTTCAAGAGCAGTGGCAGTCTTCCCACTAAGCTCCATGACCACCCAGCCCTCTCCTGTCCAGGCAACTCACTCAGAAAGAGGGGAAATCAGTCCAGTAAGTTTATTTTTCCATTATTTCAAAGATTCTTATAGCACAGAAAGAGTGGGTAGCCACTGTTCAATTTACCAGGCAAGGGGGAATGCTTACCAAGAAGCACTTAAGGATAAAGGCCCACTACACTTGGTGAACACAAAGTGCATCTGTTAGACAACCAGGGCCAACAACAGCCACCAAGCACTTCCCAACTACCCAGGTCTCAGGGTGTAGTGTGTAACCTTTTTTCTTATTAAAGACTAAGCAACAAGCTGAAAAGAGGCAAAATATCAGTATGGTACCAGGCCCAAGAGGTACAGGCCTATATTCTCAGCTATTCAGGCAGCAGAAAGATGGCAAGGTCTAAGTGGACAACTTAGCAAGACCCGGTCACAAATAAGAAACAGGGCTGGGGATGTGGTATAAGGCCCCTAGATTCAATTTCCAGTAACACAAAGAAAATTAAAAAAAAAAAAAAAAAAACTAGGCGTGGCAAATAAATATCTTTCGGGGAATTCATATGGGTCTACATTTTAAAGCATCATTTTAACTCAGTAAGCAAAAATTTTCAGAAATGAAAATAATTTTTCCTCTACTTTTAAATGAAATTTTAAAGCACATAGGAAAGTGAAAGGAATGGTCCTAAATATAGTAAGTATCTGATCAGCTAATACATAGATTCAATATTTGTTAACATTTTGACATCATCTGTTTCTCGTAAGACAGATCTCCCCAATGCATACTTCAAAATATAGACATCTTGGTACCTCCTTTCTAAATATAGATGGCATTATCTCCTTGCCAACCACAGCAAAAAATTTAAAAAATAACAATCCCCCATTTTATCCAATACTCAGACTATATTCCCATATTCACGTCTACAAAGTAGCTTTTTTCTACAATTCCTCCTGATATCTCTGATTCCACAGCGCTGACTTTCATAGCATTTTGGATTTACCTGATTACTCCTTTCTGCTACCTGTGTTGTCATTTGTTCCTAGTAGCCACAAGTTTATTTTTTTTTTAAGAAAGAGAGAAATAGAATCAATCTTATTTATTTACTTTCATCTGGTTTTTGTTTCTCCAACACTTAGTTGTGTGGGTGGTGCTGGGGTTCAAATCCGAGTCCCTGCGCACACCTGGCAAGCGCTCTGTTGAGCCACGACTCCAGTTATTCTGATTAACATTTTTTAGAACATCTCATGGATCACTGCGTATGCTTCCACAGTACTCATATCATGTCAGGTTGCCCAACTATATATTACTGGTCCTACACTGAAGTGGCAAAACAAATATTTTAATCTTTCACCTAAAAGCATTTAGGATTTCTAGAAATACATTTATAAATAAGAACACAAGAAAAAGAAAAGGTCAATATTAATAAATAAAAAAGGGAAGTAGAAGAACCACAAAATGTGGAAGAGGTCAGGGTCTTGGTGATGTTAGCCTAAATTATGAGTGACAAATGTAACCAGAAAGTGAGGAGTCTGCAGTAATTTGGACATGGCACACACTTTAGAAAAATGTTGGAGTTTTAAAGCAGATACAATTATTTGGTAATTAATACCACTGCAAAACTTTCTCTACAACTAATTCTTTGGACACCATTAGAATATATTTAAAATGCAAAATATATAGTATGCCAACTTGTAAGCCACTACACACTTTGTAAATACACCTTTGCATATACAGTCAC
>PVKS010013459.1:0-50746 GCA_004027875.1 Aplodontia rufa | reverse complement strand
CAAATATGTCCTTGCTCCAACATCATCAAATTAGCTTGAGGGCTACTATATGAAACATCTGAAGTTAAAAATAGGCCCATGCTCTCCATGATATCTCTTCCCCATAAATTTACTGGGAGGTTATCAAGGAAATAGGGTTGAACCATGCCTTCATGGCCTTCATCATCTTTCCATTTCAGTATTTTAGCACTCCTATCACGGTTGGAGGCTGTTCCTAAACCCCTGAGTGTTTGAAGTGCCTTGTCAAGAGGCCAAGACTTTGGCCAATCTGCTAATCTAATAATACTTTTATCAGCTCCAGTATCCAACAATCCTTGAAATGCCTACCTTCTATTATTAAATTTGTCATGGGCCTTTGTTTTAAATCCAAGGATAAGAAGGCAATACTAGTGCCTGTGGACCCAAGCCCTCTATGTCCTCTGATAACCTCCTTGGAACGATATTTCTCATGACAACTGGGTAATACCAGTAATTGTGCTATACGGTCACCAGGGGACACAATAATTACACCTCGAAGAGCTGCTGCAAGTATTTTAATTTCTCCCATGCAGTCAGGATCAATAACTCCAGGAGTAATCATAAGCCCTTTCAACGCAGATGAGCTTCTCCCTAAAACCAATCCTACCATCCCTTTAGGTAGAGGGCCACTCATGGTGGTAGGAATTTGTTGCACCCCCATATCTGGTGTCAATATTGCTCTGGCAGAGGCACAGAGGTCCAATCCTGCGCTCCCTCTTGTTTGTCGAATTGGGGCGTCAATGGGAAACGAGTACGTGGCACTGTCTGAATGGCCCCGTATATTTGTGGGCCCCGAGGCTGAGGGCCCTGCTTCCCATTTTTTGGAGGTATAGGAGGCAATGAATTACCGTTTTTACCTCTTGTGGACCTGCACTCATCAGTCCAGTGATTTCCCTTCCTACAGCGGCAACATGTCCCTGAGGGGCCTGAGTTAGGGCATTTTCTTTTCACATGACCAGGTTTTCCACATCTAAAGCAATTTCTCTGAATCCCCCTCTCTTCCTTTCATGCCTTGTGTGATTGCAGCTGCCATCACTTGTCCTTGAATAACTACCTCATTAATATCCTTGCATGCTTTTAAGTATGCAGACAATTCCTTATTCCTCCAAGGCCTGATAGCTTCCTTGCACCACCTGTTAGCTTGCTCATAGGCGAGCTGCTTAACTAGGGGCATGGCTTGATCTACGTCCCCAAATACACGACCAGCAGTCTGCATTAATCTGTCCACAAAATCTGCATAGGGCTCATTGGCCTCTTGGATGACTTTAGACAACTGCCCTTGTAAGTCTCCTGTGCCAGAGAGGGTCTTCCAGGCTTTGACAGCTGCGGCACTTATCTGCTGGTACACACCTGGATGATAATTAATTTGCTGTGCTTGTCCTTCATGTTGCCCCATTCCTAACAACATATCCAGATTCCATTGAGGGTTGCCTGCATTGGCATTCAGAGGAGCGAGATCTAAGCAGCGCTCTTGATTAGCAACTTTCCACAATAGGTATTGACCCCCAGACAGACATGCACAGGCAAGATTCCCCCAATCTAAAGGTGTAAGGTTAGAAGAGCCCAAGGACTCTAATAGGGAGAGTGTGAATGCTACTTGCACTCCATAAGTCATGACTGCTTCTTTTAATTGCTTAACTAGCTTAAAATTCACAGGTTCATAGTATCAGGTGCCATTTGCATCCTGCAATACGGGAAAGGGCCCAGGATCAGTGGAGTCATTAATGTCCTTCCATGTAATCTCCTCCACCCTAGATTTACCCTGAGCGGTGGAATAGTGGGATGAGCATTTACAACAGCACCCATCATTATATGCAGGAGGCATAGGGGGGCACTAGGACCTTTTCCTTGCTGCTCTCTGATCTGACGATCCAGCTCTATCAGCGTTGAATCAGATAGCTTGTCTAGATCCTCTCTGAGTACGGACAAGGTTGAGCTTGCCTTAATTTCCTCTAATACTTCCTCTCCCTTTTGGACAATATCTTGTATTTCCTCTTTCGGGGTCTGCAAGGAACTGCGCACCATATTTCATATAGCTATCACTCCTACTGGGAGAGGTTTTTCTCTATCTTGCCTGCGCAGTTCCTCCCCCAAATGTTCCCATTGAGAGGTATTTAATAGCCCTTCCTCTAGAAACCAAGGGCAACATTCCTCCACCATCTTAAGGAATGCCCGGGCCATGGCCATTTTTAAAGGCATACCATTTCTTTTCAATAGTTCCATAAGCGGTTGTTCCATTCTCATTCGTGACATTTCTGAGCCCATGGTGAATTCTAATCCCTAACAAAATTACAACTATAACAATACTACAAAACCCACACCAACAATAAACATACAAAGACACACAGAACAAATTCTTCAACAAAACATAGGACGTCCTTCCCCAGCTCGAAGCCAGTACTTCCTCTCCTCACAGGAGATCCTTACCTCGAGGTTCCTACCCCGGCTCTAGGCCAGTCCTTCCCCAGCTCGAAGCCAGTACTTCCTCTCCTTGCAGGAGATCCTACCCCAGCTCTAGGTTAGTACTTCCTCTCCTTGCAGGAGATACTTTCACCTACCCCAACTCTGTCAAATAGAATTCTTGTTTATCCCTAACAACTTTCCTTGCTTTAGCCACTTACCACTGTTTTCAGAGGTGTCCCCATACGGGCCACCCGCTTGTCGCGTTCAACCGGCGAAGCGGCAATAACAACACGCACACGCTTGTTGCTTCTGGAGATCTCCTGTGCTCTCTCTTTATTCAGGAAGTTGCACCACTTATATATGGCAGGTAACCCAATCAGCAGGTTGTTGCTATGAGCAAAAAAGCTCTGCTGCTGGCTCCTATTGGTTGTCTCTAGTGATCAGATATTGTAAGCATATGAACCAGGAGCAGCACGAGGTCAGCTGGCTTGGCTTGGCCAGCTGCCAGCCACCATCTTAAAGCTGCCTGCGTGGCGTGGGCCCCGGGTGCCGTCCGCCACAATTTCATTGAATTTTTATAGCACTTTTGATAGTTTTGCCCTTTTGACACTATTAATTTTGCCTATCCAAGAACATGGGATGTCTTTAAATCTTCTAAGGGTTGCTTCAATTTCTTTCTTCAGTGCTTTGTAGTTTGTGTTATAGACCTCCTTTATCTCTTTGGTTAGATAAACTCCCAAGTTTTATTGTTGTTGTTTATTTTTTGGAGGTTACGGTGAATGAAAAATTTTCTTGATTTCTTCTTTTGCGGATTCACTGCTGGAGTATAGGAAAACTATTGATTTACGTGTTTTAATCTTGTATAGTGCAACTTCACTGTTTGTTGATAAGTTCTAAAAGTCTTCCTGTGGGATTTTTTGGATCTTCAAAATATAGGATCATACCATCAATGAGCAGAGATAGTTTGAATTCTTTTTTTCTTACTTTTATACCTTTGATTTCCTTTTTTGCCTCATTTCTCTGCCTAGTTTCAAGAATTATATGAATAGGACTCGTGAGATTGAAAAGCATTTTCTTGTTCCTGAATTTAGTGAAAATGATTTCAGATGTTCTCCATTTATATGAGATTGACCATGTGTTTATTAAAAATGGACTTAGGCAACTGTCAAACATGTAAGAGAAAAATTAATTCTACAGACAATGTGGAAAAGCAAGGCATATAACATGGTCAAAAATACTGTAGAATAAATTTATTGGACTGACAGCTGAATTTAAGATTGAGTATAAAATTATAGTCATCAACACATTGAGATATTTGCAAGCAGTACACAAAAGAGTGGAACAAAACTAAAATCTAGAAATAAACTAAAAAACAAGTAATTGTTCTTACACAAGAAATAGCAGGAACTTCAATGGAGAAAATATAGTCTTTTAATAAATCTATGAACCATTGACATCCATATGAAAAGAACTGAATTAGACAACTTATGCCTTTTAAAAAAGGAACTCAAATGCATCATATATCTGAAGTAAAAATGTGAAATTTGTAAACTCAGTGATAACAGAGCAGACATTCTTACATGTCTTTGCCTTTGAAAGCATGCATGAAAACACAGAAACACAATACATAAATGAGAAATTTAATTAATTTGACTTGAAAATTATTGATTTAAAAGTATGTCATTCACTGAGTGAAAAAATAAGTCAAAGAGTGGAATTAAATATTTTAAAAATACATATGTGATAAAGGGCTGGAATCCAAATTATACAAGCTTTTAAAACACAGTAAGAAAACAACCAGTGTAAAAATAAGCACTAGCAGATCCAATTGATAGTTTTAACATATGATATTTAAAACTAATAAGGAGCACTAGTAAGAATAACCCAATAAGAAACTTTATGATAGATACATATAGATATATGATATGATTTCTGTATTTATATCTGTTTATCTAGGTATAAATATATTGATATACTTGATTCAGATATAGAGACATATAAAAAACTACAGAATTTTATATTTTAAGCATATATTCCAAACATAAGTTTGTTATGAGATATTAATGAATTATATATAATACATAATGAATTATACACATAAGTCATTAAATCTATTATTATGAATAATATATATGATAGAATATATATATATATATATATATATAAATATATATATATAATCACAAACACAGAATATTCTATAAGATTTTTACTTCCAGGCATGATGGTACGGCCTATAATCTCAGGAACTCTGGTGGCTTAGGCAGGGTAATCATAAATTTAAGTCAGCTTAAGGAGTCACTGCCTCAATATAAAAAATTTGAAAAATTATCTGGGAATATTGCTGATGTTGGTCAGTGTTGAGAGTACACCTGGATTCTTCCACAGTTTTATAAATGTCATAATTGCAGTTATAACTAAAATTTGGCATGTGTACACAACAAAATTTTATTCAGCAAGAATTTAATTAGAGTACCTATATATTATAGCATATGGTTTTGAAAGCATTATGATTTTTTAAAAATCAGGTGCATTTAACCACTGAGCCACATCTCTAAGCCATTTTTAATTTTTTTTTTTTTTACTTTTCAGATAGGATTTCACTAATTTGCTGATGCTGGCTTTGAACTTTTGATCCTCTTGCCTCACCTTCCCAAGCTGCTAGGATTGCAGGTATGTGTTACAACATCCAGGAAAAAGCATTAAGTTAAGAGAAAGAAATCAGAGGAAATTACACATATAGCATATTCCATACTATTTAAAAATTTAAAACATAGCAAATGCATTAAAAGAAAATACATCTGAATCTTTCCAGGGACTGAAGAAAGGAGAAAATGGGAAGTTGTGTTGGAAGGCACAAATTGTTTATATATAAAAATATTAAGAATTGGATACTTATGAGTGTTTTATAACACTGTGAGTACACAAAATGGTATTGAATTACACTTAAAATGGCTACAAGAGTAAATTCAATTTTATGTATATTTTACCAGAATGAAAAAGACATTCAATTAGTACAGGATACATAAGTCAAAGTTGAAGTCACGGCCAACAAAAAAGGGCAAATAAAAAATTAATATTTCTTATATTAAATAATATTTTATAATAAGAAACATTTACCATAATATGCTATGTCTATATATATTTGATTTTCAGTTAATTATCTTTCCATCTTATAGATGATTTATAATTGTATCAAAAATGTCTAAATAGCTATGAATATTGGATATTTGTCAAGTTTTCCCCATGTATACACAACTAAATGTAATTAAAGCTATATTTTAACACAGTCACATTTATGTATATAATAGCACAATTCACAATAGTCAAATTATGAAATATGTTCAGATGTCCATATTTGGATTAAAATATGATAGATGCAATGGAGTTTTTCTCAGCCATGAGATTTAAATTATGACATTTGTGATTGAATGGAATGAAATGGAGAATATCATGCTATGTGAAAAAAATCAGACACAAAAATCAAGAATCAAATATTTTCTCTCATTTGTGCAGCCATACCAAAACATGGAGAAAATGGAAGGATTGGATATCATAAAGATATAGGGAAAATTAGTGAAACAGAAGGAAATTGAGAGAGAGAGGAGGGACAGAAAAGGAGAGAAAATGTGGAATGGAATTTTAAAAATCATGCTACGTGCATATGTAATTATAACACCATGAATTCCACATGTACTTATTGGTAGAAAGTACCAATCAAAATAAATGAATGAAAGGAAGATCAAATTAGAGGAAACAGAATATTGGGAAGGAGGATGGAAGGGGAAAAAAAGTAAGTAAAGAGGGTTGAAAAGAGTAAATAAAATTCAACCATGCGTGATTTTTGTCAAAACAATCTGAACTACTATGTAAAACAATATTGCTGTAATAAAAAGAACTACTCCTTAACTTTCATTCTTTATACTAATGGGAATTAACCCTGGGTACATGCAGAAGGAAGGCAACTTCTCTACCATGGAAAGACATCCTCAGCACAAATGGGTATTTCTTATATTGATTATTTCATTTAGGAAATCAAATAATAACACTTTCTCATATTTATTAATTTATATCATTTATTATGTTAACACAATATTTTCTCATATTTAAAAAACATTTTATTATAATCATCATTACTATTATTATTTTCTTGACAGATGCTGAGATTTCCATATAGTCAGCAACAAACTTGCACTACTTTATACATATTTCTCATAGAATTGTCTCTGTATTTAATCCAAAAGTAAAACTTGTTTCCCGGATGATCAGTGTCAACAATCTCATCAGTTGTTCAGTCCTCTGGACTATATACTTTCTCACTTTTGCATTGCTCAAGCTCAGTGCACTAACTCTCATCTACACTAATACATAAGGCCTGCATTTGCATCTACTACACCTAGACACAAGATGGTGCTGGGAGAACAAAGAAATAAAACAAAATAAAAACCCTTCAACTGGTATTCCTGTGTTCATACAGAAACCATCATACAAAGTGACAGTGAGCTGTATGAGAAATGAGCCACACTGACAAACAATAGTGGATAAATGAAACCCTAGGAATAAGTGGAGCTTGAAGAATAAAACACATTATTTTTAGATTGCCCTAATGAATACTGCAGACATATGTTCATGACAATATCCAATTTAGGAAGTCATCGGTTTGATCATTTTATTATCAACTCTTTTCTTTCAAAGTCCAACACCCTAGGTGTCCCATAGCTCTTATTACATGTTCACTATGATCATAAGAAACTGAATACACATGACTGCACTAACCTTCCAATTACAAAATCAAACCAGGTTTTAGATGCAAAAAACTGTCCTACATTTAAAGCTTACTTATTGTCTATGAAATATTTTGAGTAATAGTAGTTATTTACACATTATTTTCACCTGATTATGGAATTTTCTCCAAAGTACATCATATTTAAGGCCACAAATCATATCATTACAGCCTGAAATAAGAAATTGACAGCCAGAAAAATTAAATAAAATACACAAACACATGGGGACTGAATAAGACACTTTTGAGAGTATATCATAAAATAAGCCAGGAGAAAAATTTTAAAAATCTTACATTGAAACAAAGAAAAACACAATATAGCAAAATTTCTGGGATACAGCAAAGGCAGTTCTAAAGGCTGCTACAAATACCTATATAAAATAATCAGAAAGATCTAAATAAACTAACCTAATAATTCATCTCAGTCTTATAAAAATATAATAATTGTATTCTAAATTAGTATAAGGAGAGAATATAGAACAGAGATGAAATTAATGAAATTAAGAATGAAAGAATACAAAAAGGGGGCTCAAGCAATGGCTCAGCAGTTACAATGCTTGCCTCACATGCATAAGGACACAAGTATATACCCCAGCACCACATACATAATGAAGTGTTGAAGCAAAGGAATCCAAATGAAAGACTAAATAAAATTGGCTCTTTCTATCTCACTGACCCTATCTGCAAAATTAAAAAAAAAATACACAAAATTGGTGAAGAAAAGAATTATTTCTTTTAAACAATAAAAAACTCTTAGACAAATAAACTAAATGAAAGAGAAGACTCAAATTTATAAAATTAGGATGAAAGAACACATATCACAAAACCAATGAAAGTCAGAGGATTATCATGGACTATTTTGAAATCTTATATTCCAATACATTAGAAAATAAAAAAAAATGGTTAAATTTTTAGGTGCATATAATTGACCAAAACTGAATCATGTAGATATACAACATCTAAAATAATGATAAAATTAATGCAATTGAATCATTAATACCATGCCTTAAAATAAAATTACAGACCAGATTAATTCAAAACTGAATTCTACCACATAGCTGAGGAATGAACACAATGCTTCTCAAATTACTCCATGAAATAGACAAGCAAGAAGCGCTTGCAAATTCATTCTATAAAGTGAGTTATCACCATGATATCAAAGCCAAACAGGAACCCACATATTTTACACATCTATAATCCCAAAAATTTGGGAGGCTGACTCAGGAGGATCACAAGTTCAAGGCCAGCCACAGTAACAGCAAGACCTTGTCTCATAATAAAATTAAAGGTATTGGTATCACCTCTGAGTTAGGAAGTTCCTGAGTTCCATCCACAATATCACCAAAAACAAAAACAGTGCAGCAAAAGCCAGACACGAACTATTCTTCAAGAAATAAAATGAGAGACCAATATTATGAACATAGAAGAAAGCCTACTCAATAAAATGGCAAATATTAAATAAAATAAAATTAAATAGCACATTATAAAGTTCATATAACATGTTTTTCATGTATTTTTAATTTCAGGAATGCAAGGATTGTTCAACATGCCCAGATCATATGCCACATAAATAGGATCAAGCATAAAAACTACATGAACATATGAATAGAAGAAGTAAAATGCATCATGAGGAATAAGAAATCTGATGGTCCATTTTCACAATGGAGTCTTTAGGTTTGCATATAAAAGGAATCCATCTTAGGTCAGGAAACATGTGGTCAGAGATAATCCATTTTTAAACTCCTTATCAGTATTCCATTAAATCCATAGGTCTTTTCTGTATCCACCCCAATTTTACATTAGCCAGTCACACAGATTTTACCCCTGAGCTCCTCCAATCAGAGTGAAGTGCAGGATTGCAACAGTTTGGAGAAATAAGCAAGTGGACTGCCTGCCCAGGTGTGCTTGCTTATCAGATCCCATTTGTGAGTGCATTCTTCTTCAGAAGTAAAATCTGTCTTGCTCACCCATTTGTGAGCACATATTTTATTTTCTTAAAGCACTTCAGAATTTTAAATATTTTATTTCTAACAGTGTTTAACAAAAGTCAACATCATATTTAATAAAATCCTGAATAAATTAGAGGTAGAAAGAACCTGACCTGAACATCACAAAGAATATATATGACAAAACTAAATCCAACATCTTGCTGCATAGGGTAAACCTGAAAGCATTCTTTTGAAATGATATACAATAGAATGATGTCGACTTTCACCACTCCTATACAATAACATATAGATTTTAGTTGGAGCATTTGATAAGAGGATGAAACAAAGGGGTTATAAATCAGAAAGAAGGAAGTCAAATTACCTCGTAGTAAATGAAAAGATTCTCAACTTAGAAAAAGTTTATAATTTTCTGACAGAGGATATCTAGAACAGATGAATTCAGCAAAGTTACAGAATAATAAAATTAAGATATAAAAATCAATAGATATTACCACAATATTTAAACTTTTGAGAAAAAAACAGGAAATCTATCTAGTTCTAAATAAATTAAAATACTTAGGAATAAGTTTAACCAAACAAATAAAAGTCCTCTACAAGCAAAATTGTGAAACATTGAAAAAAAAAACTAATGTTATCTATAGATTAACTAAAGCAATCTACATTAACTAAAGTAACTAAATTAAAGCAATCTGTTGATTAACTAAACTCATAAAGTTAACTAAAGCCACCTACAGATTCAATAAAATCTTCATTAAAATTCCCATATTATTTTTATAGCTAAGAAAAAATCCTAAAAATTATTTGGAATAATAAAAGACCCAGGAAGGGAAGAAATTTTTTAAACAATAAATCTGGAGACCACACAATACCTGACTTGGAATTATTTTATGAATCATAATTATAAAAGCAATATGGTTGTAGAAAGAAAACAAACACATGGACAAATGAAACAGAATAGAAGCTGCAGAGACCTATGATGCTGTATTAATTTCATTATTCATAAAGTAGAGAAGACCTCTAACAAGTTATGCTGAGAAAATGAAATATCCATATGTAAACATTACCCCCTAAATAGATTAAAGCCCTGAGAATAAGCTCAGGTATTTTACAAGTGATAGCATAAAAACAAAAGGAAACACTACAACATTCAACAGTAGGCACTGACTTCCTCAAAAATACTCATATATAACTCCAAATAATATCGAGAACAAAAATTGGTATGGCATAAAAATAAAAATCTTCTGCATAGCAAAGGAAAAAAATACCATCATGAAGAGACAACATGCTGAATGAGAGTAAGTTTTGACATTTACACCCCTGACAAATGAATAATTTCTAAATATGTAATGAATTTTTAAAATGTCAACACAAAAATTTTAAAAAAATCAAAATGGCCCATGAAATAATTGATCAAAAACAGAAAATCCTCAAAGTTCAAATGGCCAGCATTATGTGAAAAATTTCAACCTAGTAAAATGCAAACCAAAACTCTACAGTGATTTCATCTCACTCTAGTCAGAATGCCCACTGTCTAGAATAAAAATTACAGCAAATGCTTGCAAGAACATGGGGATTAAGGAGCCCTTATGCAAGACTGTTGAGAATGTAAATTAGTATATCCAGAATGGAAATTATTATGGAGATTTCCTTAGAAAACTAAATAGTAAATTATCACATGATACAGCTAATGTATGATACAACTCCTCACTATTTATGTAAAAGAATAAAAGATAGCACACAATTTAGATATATTCCCACATTTATGCAAGCATGTGAAATCCTTGAGGCTGAAAATGTGTGGTCCCCATGATCAGGCATGCCTTTTCCTCAGGATTCCTGCAGGATGTCTCAACAAACAGTTCCTAGAGAATGCTTCCCCATGATGGTGATGTCGAGAGCACCATCCACTACTAGAGTTCTGGAGTTCACATATTTTCTACAGAGGAAAAAATAATCCTTACATACAGAGAAATAATATCAAATCCTAAAGAAAAGCACTTGGAGAAAACTCAGTAGAGGTGTAGAGCTGAGGGCGAGGAAATAAGGTCATTGGATGAATCCCTGCAAATTTTTACCTCCAACCAATAAATCAAAACTGTAATGTACAAAACACTTTATACTTCAGCTTATTTGAGGAAAAAGATGAATCTTTTTGTCCACTCTCCTAGGGACTGGAATGGATCTATTCCCTAGTAATGCATCTGCAGGAGGGGCAGGAATACATTTGAAGTTCAATACCTGATATCCATGGGTGAAATGCATCTATGGTAGAAAAGATGCAGAAAATCTGAGAGGCTGAAGGAAGTTATAAAGAAAGAATTTGAATTCTCTCATGTTGAGTAGGTAATCTATGATGACAATGTCAATTTCAGCCTCTTCTAGTTTTAAACAGACTCTTACACTTCAGACATGGGGGATAATGCTCATCAGTAATCTTGAAGACATTTACCAAATTCAATATCTCACACAATAAACTTTTCCTTGCAATATATATTTTCAATAAAAGACACACAAATTTGTACTTCAATAATAATTGTGTTATTTGATTTCATAATTCCTTGTGATCGTCAGGGTCGGTTGCCCAGTTTCTACAAAATGACTTAAGGATTTGCACCTAATAATGTTAAATTTGTATATCCATGTGTATTATCATGATTTTAATGAAATTAATCTTTTGGTCATTTAATATTAACTGGTTTCCCATTCATTTCCATAAATCTTGCACTTTATTTTCACCTTTGCTTTTTACTTTGTAGTGGGCAGGTCTTAAATTTATGTTATTATTTTTATTCAAAATTACTTTTCCTGCTTTTTTCTTTTTTTGTTCCTTAAATATGGACTTACAATTAGGAGGGAATCATTAAGAAATGATCAAGAATAATGTATGATATAGCAAGCTAAGGATGATGCCATTCAATGATTTCCTTTTTGGGTGCCTCATGGTTCCATGTTTCCCCCTATTAAAACTCCATGTTAAATGGACTTCTCATGGAAATTCAAGGTTTCCCTCTGAGTTAATTCCCCCATACTCCATCCTTCTGAACTCCTTGATATCCTTCATTTCCCCTCCCACACTCTCTACATTTCCCAGCATCCTAGGCAAGAGTCCTCCTGTTCAAGGAAAAATTTATACATGTTGAGGTTATTATTAGCTTAGCCATCTATCATAATGTTTCCAATTGTATTCCAGCTTCCACAAATCAGAAAAAACCCTTTGGCTCTTGAGTCTCTGAGATTGGGATAATTCATTTAGCATAAATTTTCTCATCACCATCCATTCATATGCAAATGCCATAATATCATTTTCTCTAATATTATATGTGCCAAAGTTTTTCAGTCCACTCATCAAGTGAGGGGCATCTGGGTTGATTCCATAATTTAGATATAGTAAATTGAACTGCTATAAACATTGATGAAGCAGTATCTCTATAATATGTAGATTCTAACTCTACTGGGAAAATTCCCAGGAGTGGGATAGCTGGGTGATAAGGTGGCTCCAACCCTAATTTATTTAGGAGACTCCACACTGCTTTCCAGAGTGCCTGTACCAGTTTGCAGTCCCACCAACAGTGTGACAGCATTCCCCTTTTCCCACAGCTCCACCAGCAACTGTCATTGCTTGTATTATTCATTTTTAGCCCCTCTGACTGTAGTGAGGTAAAACCTTAATGAAATTTTGGCTTGCATTCCTCTGATTGTTAGTGATGTAGAGCATTTTCTCAAATGTTTATGGGCCTTTTAGATTTCCTCCATTGAGAAATTTCTTCTTAGTTCTGTAACCCAGCTATTGATTGGATTATCTGTGAGTTTGGTGTTTAGATGTTTTTTTTTGTTTGTTTTTTGTTTTTTACTTCTTTGTATATTCTAGATATTAGCTCCCTGTCCAAGGTGTAGCAGGCAAACATTTTCTCACATTCTCTAGGTTCTTTCTTGACTAAATATTTACCTGTGCAAAAGCTTCTTAGTTTAATTGCATCCCATTCATTTATTCTTGACTTTAATTCTTGCACGATGGGAGTCTTGTTAAGGAAGGCAGAGCTGACCACTATGTCATTTAGTGTTGATACTACTTTTTTCAAGCAATTATAAATTTGCCTATTTAATATCAAGATTTTTGAACCATCTTGATTTAAACTTTGTACAGGGTGAAAGGGAAGGATCCAATTTCAGTTGTCTACATATGGTTGTCCAATTTGTCCAACATCATTTGTTGAACTTGCTATCTTTCTGCCACACTATGATTTTGCCCACTTTACCAAATATCAGATAGTTAAAGGTATGTGAGTTTCTTTCAGAATCCTCTCTTCTATTCCATTGGTTTTCAGTTGTTTTGATACAAATTCATGCTGTTTTTGCTACAATAGCCCTATAGAAATATTTTCAGGCCCAGAATTGAGATACCACCTGTTTTCTCCTTTTTGCTGATTGATGTTTTGGCTGTTCTGAGTCTTCCATCATTTTATATGAATTTGAGAATTGCTTTTTCTATATCCATTAAGAATGACAGTAATTCCCTAACTTCCTACTTCCTCTAATCTTGGAATACATTTCTGTGCTTATTTAGTAATATAGTAAAGTGCATAACTGGGATATTTTGTAGCAATTATGGTACATAAGGCAGTTTCACATTTTTCTGGGTCACTGACATTGTTATGATTTGGATGAGATATCCACAAAAAGCTCATATGTGAGACAATACAGGAAGGTGAAATGATTGGGTTTTAATTCCTGATAGGGATTAACTGAGTGGTATCTGAAGGCAGGTAGGATGTGTATGGAGGAGGTGGATCATTGGGAGACATGGCTTTGGGGTATATATTTTGTATCTGATAAGTGGAATCTCCCTCTCTCTGCTTCCTGATTGTAATGTACTGAACCACTTTCCTCCACCACTCTACTCTCTTCCACTATGATGTTATGCTTCTCCTCATGTCACCAAGTAATGAAGCCTGCTGTCTATGGACTGATACCTCTGAAATCATGAGCCCCCAAATAAACTTTCCCTTCTCCAAAAAAAAATGGCATTGGTATCTTGATGGGGACTGTATTAAATCTGCATAGGGCTTTGGGTAAAATGGCCATTTTAATTATATTGATTCTGCCTAACCATGGACATGGAATTTCCTTCCATCAAATCATATCTTCTGCAATTTCTTTTTTAAAAGATTGATAGATTTCCTTATAGAGGCCCTTAATATCCTTTGCAAGACTGATGCCCAAGTATTTTTTTTTTGGAGGAGTTGGTGAATGAGACAGATTTTCTGATTTCTTCTTCCACAGAGTTGTTGCTGTAGTACAGGAAAGTTAATGATTTATTGGTGTTGATCCTATAGCCAGTCACTTGTCTGAAATTGCTTATAAGCTCTAGAAGTCTTCCAGTCGAGTTTATTGGGTCTTCTAGGTATAGGATCATGTCGTTAGCAAATAGAGACAACTTGAGTTCCTCTTTTCCTATTTCAATTCTTTAATTTCCTTCTGTAGTCTGATAGCTCTGGCAAGGGTTTCAAGGACTCTAGGGAATAAGAGTGGTGAAAATGTACAACTTTGTCTTGTTCCTGAATTCAGTGAAAATCATTTCAGTCTTTCTCCATTGAGCATAATGTTGGCTATGGGTTTGTCAAAAGTGGATCTTACATAGTTAAAGTATCTTCCCTTGATCCCTATCTTCTCCAGGGCTTTCAGAATAAAACTATGTTTATTTTTTTATTTTTGAACAACCATACACGTTTTTAACAAAATGATATAAAATGTGTATAGATTCTGGATATTACACTTACCCCCAGGAATACTCCCCCCCCCAATTACCCACCCTTATCCCTCCCTTCCCCTTCCCATAATATCTCTAAAAAAGGATTATGTTGTATACCATTACATCTTATCTGGATTTAACACATGATAATAGACTATGTTTAATTTTATCAAAGGCCTTTTCTGCATCAATTGAGATTATTATATGATTTTATTTTTAAATTGGTTTAAATGGTGAATTACATTTATTGATTTGTGTATGTTGCACTAGCCCTGTTTTCCTGGAATGAAGCACACTTTGATTATGATGTATTATCTTTTTAATTTACTTTTGGATCTGATTAGCTCAAATTTTATTAAGAATTTTTGCATCTATGTTCATCAGGGAAATTGGTCCGCAGTTTTCTTTTCTTGATATGTCTATTTTTGGATTTTGGCACCAGTATTACATTTGCTTCATATGAAGAGTTTGGGAGTGCTCCAACCCTTTCAATTTCATGGAAAAACTTATAGAGGATTGGTGTTAATTCTTCCATAAAAATTTGGTAGAATTCTGTCTTGAATCTATCCATTCCTGGACTTTTCTTTTGTGGAAGACCCTTGATTACTTCTTTGATTTCGCTACCTGAGATAGGTTGGTTTAGATTTTCAATGTCCTCCAGTGTTAATATGGGGATACCATATGTGACCAAGTATCTTGGAAATGAATGAGAATAAAGAAACAACATACCAAAATCTCTGGAATAGTATAGTACGAAATCATTCTTAAGAGATAAATTTATAGCACAGCATGTATACATCAAAAATCAGGAAAGAGCCCCAAAAAATCACCTTATGCTATAACTCAAACTCCTGTAAACAAAGGAAAAATCCAACTTGAAAGCTAATAGAAGACAGGAAATAACTAAAATCAGAGCTTAAATCAATGAAGTTGAGAACAAAAAAATTCATATAATCAATAAAATAAAGGGTTGGTTCTTGGAAAAAAATAAACAGATCAACAGAACCCTTGCCAACCTCACAAAAAGGAAGAATTAAGTAAATCAAATCAACAAAATGATAGATGAAAATGGAGATATCAACACAGACTCAACCAAAATCCAGAAGATTATCAGAACTTATTTTGAAAATGTGTACTCTGCCAAGTTTAATAATCTGGAAGATAATGGACAGATACTTTTCCTACATTTTTGAAAGGATTTGTGTCTCTGTTTTGGCACTGCTCATTGTTAGTGTATACAATCTGCATAAGTTTAGGTTGGTCATGTACCCCATGGCCTTTCTGAACTAATTTAAATCTAATATGTTGTCAGTGTATGAAATTTTCTTTAAAACATTATATAATATCATCTGCATAGGCTACTTGCTCTTTGTTGTATAATATTCTCAATATAATATATACTCAATTTTTTAGAAGTGAGAAAAATATACATTCCTTTTTCCTTTTTCTGAAATTAAGTTGTGAAATAAATTAGGTTTTCACCATTAAATATGATGAAAATGGTAAGTAGTTGATAGCTACCTTTGAGTGAACTGAAAAATAATGTTTTTTCATCCAAATTTGCCTTAGGTTTTACCACTAATTAACATATAATTTATCAAAAGCTTTACTCTTGATCAAAGTGATTGTTGGCCATTATTATATTGTGACATTGTTGCAGGTGAGAGATGTCTTACTTGGTCATGGTGTAAAATCTTTCTTTTTTATGTTATTACTTTCATTTTGCTAGTGGTTGTGAATATCTTAGTCAATATTTATAATGGAATATGGCCTGCAATTTCCTTTCTTTTCTTTCTATAAGACTAAGTACCTGGCCTTATACAAAGAATTGGTAAGTTTTTCTTCTATTTTTCAGTGATCATGAATTATTTTTGATTATTTCTTATTAAAAGCTTGGTAGAAATCACCAGTGAAAGTACCTTTTTAAAACTATGATTATTGCTTAGTGTTTGTTGATTAGTTGATTTTTGGAGCTAGGTTTTTGCTCCCTTTTCCAAGTTGGCCTCAATTTCCTGGGCATAAATCATCTTCCTGCCTTAATGACACAAGTAGCTGGACTACTGGCTTGCATTCCCATGATCAACTTTACATAAGAATATTTTTAATCAAGTTAAATTTTATTTTGTGTGTCTACTTTATATCACATTTCTTCATATCTATCAATGTACTCAATTTATTCTTGAACCATTTCCCAAAACTTCCATTATCAAGTAATTTATCTGTAAGTTGTTTTCTTCCAGCTTATAGACATTCTTGGCAATGAAGATATAATAGTAAGAAAGAATAAAATGGGGAAATTAGAGCTTGTCTTTTCTGAATTGACCAACATCTCTGGATGCCATACGTAGGATTCACATTATGCATTATTTAGCACTCATACTTCTGCGAGAAAAATGAAGCTAACCTTAATTTCACTTTACAATTGTTAATGATATTCAGTAACTTTTATATAACTTTATGCATTTTCTAAACTTTCA
The DNA here is from genome assembly GCA_004027875.1 of Aplodontia rufa. Lineage (NCBI taxonomy): Eukaryota > Metazoa > Chordata > Mammalia > Rodentia > Aplodontiidae > Aplodontia > Aplodontia rufa. The sequence continues at coordinate 33,367 of PVKS010013459.1, read as the reverse complement.
GGGAAATGTCTAGTTAGGCATTTACAATACTTAAATAAGGTCATCAGTTTTCTTCTTCTTTATATTTTTTGATGGGTTATATATTTTTATGTAATTTGGATATTAATCATTTAACAAATATGCTGCTAGCTACTCTTTCCTCCAATCCACAGTCTACTTTTACATTTCATTGATGAATTTCTCTGTTTTATAGAAGCAATTTTAGCTTTACATAGTCTCACTTGTTTATTTTTGTTTTTCCTCTGCATTCCCTGTGTTCTCTACCCAAAACTACTGTTAACACCAATGTCAAAGGTTTTTTTTTCAGTTTTCTTCCAAAAGTATTACTGTTTTAGGTTATATCACAATAAGACTTTACTCTATGTTTGTTAGGATGGCTATTATCAAAATGATAGCAAATAAAACAAACTGCAGAGGATGCGCACAAAAGGAAATCCTTGGAAACTGGCCAGGGATATAAACTGGTACAGACATCATGGAAAATATAGAGGGTTTTTTTTTTCTATTTTTTAATTGAGAGATTTATTATTGAACAACCATACAAGTTTTTAACAAAATAATATAAAATATGAATAGATTCTGAATATTAGATTTATCCCCAGGAGAGCCCCCCCAATTACCTACTCTTATCCCTCCCTTCCCCTTCCCACAATATCTCTAAAAAAGTATTATTTTGTATAAATTACACTTACCTGGATAATTAAAATTAGAAATGCCATATAACCCAGATATTTTGCTGAGCATATGCCTGTATTATTCAAGGTCCATCAAATAAATGAAATCAATGAAATATATAAATTTATTTTGCATATAAAAGGGAACTTATTAGATTGATTCACATGATTGTGTAATGAAGAGTCCAAAAATGAATGCCTGCAGATTGCCAAAACTGGGAAACCTATAACAGCACAGTCCAAAGAGCTGGAATCTTTTCACTTCATGGAGTGCAATGAAGCATCTAAGGTTCAAGAATAAGGGCTTAGAAGACCCTCATAGAACCAATAGCACAAGCCCAAATTCAAGGGCTGAAGAATCCAAATTCAGATTTCCACAGCTGACACCATCAGTAAAAGCAAAACAAAACAAAAGCAAAATAGCTATTCAAGAAGTTTGGAGCACAAAGCAGTATCAACTTCCCCCTCTGCTTTCCTTAAAACCAAACCTGCTGGATGGTGCTATAAAATCTATTCATGTCAGGTCTTCCTCACTACTTTTTGACCCAATCTTCTAGATACAAACTCTGATACACCAAGAGATATTCCATATTGCTTTTTTATGCATACCGCAATTCAGACAAGTCAACAGTGCAAATCACCCATTACAATAATTACACAAAATACCCACCTTAAGAAATATCTATTCTTCCAAATTTACTGTAACACTATCCAAAGTGCCCATATTTTGTTAGAAAATACCTTTATTTTATTTATTTATTTGTATGTGATGCTAAGGATTGTATACAGATTGTATACATGCTACTTAAGAAGCAGTCTGCCACTGAACTACAACCCAATGCCATAGCATCCATTTTATCAAAATACACTAATATCCATCAAAGAACACCTCAATATGAAAATATATAGCAAATATATATATATATGATCTTTTTCAGTTATTTAAATTTATTTTGAGATAGAGTGTAATAAGATGCACACATTTTCAACGAGATGATGAGGCCAGCCTCAATTTTGTCATCCTCTCTCTCAGCTGAGTCCTTGGTGTTAAGGAAAGCATATCAACACACCTGGATTATCATTCAGCTTTTAAAAGAAAGATGCTATAGATGGGAGTGGTGGCAAAGTTGAAGGCCAGCCCCATTAATTTAGCAATGCTCTTCTTAAAATGAAAAATAAAAATGACTGAAGATATATATCATTGGAAATGTAACCCTACATTTAAATCCCAGTAACTAAAGAATATTCTGTCATTCATAATAACATGGATGAAATGATCAAGACACAAAGAGAAACACATTGCATACTCTATAGAAACTAAAAAAATTGAAAAAGATGAATGATAATTGTGGTTACTAGAGAACTATGCCTAATAATTTTCCATCATATATAGAAAAATCTCAAGGACAGTTAAATTGTTGGTGTTCTTACTGTAGAAGGAAGGAATTTTGTGAGATGATGGGTTTCATTAGCACATCAATTGTACATATTAATGGAATTCATTGTGTATTTTCACATATGCATACACATGTATTAACATCCAAAAACTTTCTTCACCTGTGATGTTCCAGGATACTCCCCAGCAATATCCCAATCAATATTCTACTTTCAAACAAATTTTTAGTTATCATATATGATATGATACTTTTATGTTTTTATTCACTTAGTATTACATTATCCAATGCCATCTATTTTGCTTAATATTACAGGACTATTTACTAATGACTGAGTAAACTACCATTTGTGAGTATATCATAATTTGTGATGGATATGCTGAGCTACATATTGCTGGTTTTTCTCTTTATATGCATTTCTAAACATAGTGATATACAATTTAATATTATACAACAAAAGAAAAAAACAACAAAATCAACAGAAACTAGGAAACTCTGCTCCTTGGCCTAAATTTATTAAACAAAATGAATCAATCAAAAGCATGAAAAAATCATGTCTCTAATTTATTTTAAATTTGAAAATAGTATGCTAACTCTCTGAACCTGTCATACACTAAGCTGATACTGGAGTGTTAAATAGATTTTATCACATAGAAAAAGTGCTCTTGTGCAAATAATGAAATAAAACATAGGGTCATAGTAGATGCATGATTCATAATTTTCTGCATGTTTATATTTTCAGTGTTCCATTTATTTGGTTTCCTTCATCCATCAATTTATCTATAATTGAAACGTTTTAGTTATTTGTGTATGTGTGTGAGAAAGAGAGATAGAGAGTCATAGACAAACAGATAGCATGAACTTTGCCATTCCTTTGCTGGTTTCTGCAAAGCTAGGCAAGGAGTTCTGCCCATACTGACCCTCAGAGCATCCCTGGTATGACATTTCTCTGCATACAAGGTGCATCTTGAGCAGAGTGGATGTGGGCTTGAGTGGTAGAATGGGGATGAGGCAAAGGGGAAGTGATGTGTGTGGGTATGTGGATGAGATATGAAAGTATGACTTTTGGCCAAAATTCTATCCATTATCATCTTTTTAGAAAACTATCCACTGCACTGTTTATATTCTTTTATCCTCTATGATCCTACACTGAAACCTTAGAGATTCTATTCTTCAAAACCAGGTAGTCCAATATTGATTTTCTCACAGACCTCTTCCTCACAAATTGAAGTACCTAGTCCCACTTTCTCAGAGACTTTGAACTAATCTCTCAATTACCTCTGTAATATTTAGGGAATCTATTAATACTGAAACAGTGGCAGGTGAATCAATACTTGATGTTCCACTTCCTAGGCTATGGAGAGCCATTCTCTGTGTGACCTCCATCTTCTACACACAAAAATGGAGACAGTAATACATGCTGGCAATACCAAAGCTCATTGTGTGCATGTAAAGAATATAATCTCTGCCAGGGTTGTGACACAAACATGTGATCCCACCTTCTTGGGAAGATAATTCTGGAGGATCACAACTTTTGAGTTATGCTTCAGTAACTTAGCAAGATCCTATTTTAAAATAAAATAAAAATAAATGGTGATATAGCTAACTGATAAAACATACCTAGGTATTATCCTCAGCACCACAAAGATAAAAAAAAGTAATTCCTGTCTTTTTTCTATAAATGTAAAGTCTGAAGAAACAAGGGGGGAGTGCAGGGATGATGCCAGATCTTCTGGAAACAAGCCATGTATTCTGAATTTGAAGGTTTAATTTTCTATGCCTCTCTAAAAATTATTCCAAAACATTGTGTTTTTGACACTATTGTCACTAGGACAGTTTTTTTTAATTTCTCATTTGAATATTTATTTTTTATGTATATAAACAACTGATTGGTCCTGAATCTTCCTAAATTGCAGAACTGACTTGAAGCTTCCATTAACTTTTAGTGAATTACTAACTTGAAAATACCCAGTTAAAAAATACTTCTACTTTATACCTCTTTTAGAAAATAAAAAAACACCAAACTGAGACAGGAAAATATACAGGCTGGTTTCACAGTTATTTTCACAAAGGCAAAGATACTGGAGAGAATCTCAGCAACACTCTACTCCTTAAAAAATCAAAAACAAAGAGAAAAAGAAGACAAACAGCTACAAACACATTTCCAGGCAAAACAGATGAAAGAAACACTAGCCAAACCTTTTCTATTCTCAGTTTATTAGAACACAGAATATGAAATAAATCCATCAATCTCCAAAACAAAAAAATAAGTATAATCAGTAAATTTGTGCCAGGATTGTACTTCCATGTTTGCAGGGCTGTTTATTGGCAAAAAAAAAGAGTCACAATTAGCTCTAGACTATTTCTTAACATATAAATTATGAGACACCACCTAAAACAAATGCAAATAGATTCCTAAGGTCACAACATAAATTTAGATTCCAAAAAAGCTTCAACTAAGGAAAGAATCACAACATATTAATACTTCAGTATGAAATTACTGACCATTGTGTTGCTGTTTCTGACAACAAGATAATGCCAATTTAACCGTATTTTGCAAAAGAGTCACACACCTATGACTTTTGCTACTTGGCTTTAACATCTATCACATTAGCATCTGGACATATCATTAATTTAAACTGCAGAAAAGTTTCCCATTTTTGATGAAATAATATTATAATGAATGCAATGCTTAAAATATTAATAATGTATCCCATTATATTTATGAATGTTTTAAGTATATTGTGTTCAAGTTTTACTTGAACCATACTCTTTCCAGAGTCTATAGTAATTTTCTTGCTTCTAGAGACTGCTGACATTGCTCAACTTATGGTCATAAAAGCTTCTCTTCTCTTTGCTTTGACATAGACCTCAAAGTAAGATAATAGACCACCACCAAGGAAGGACATTAAAGCTGACTCCAGCAGCCTCTGTGAACAGATGGAAAACTCAGTTCCAGGGCTCACAGCCACACAGGAAACACTTGCCCAAGAACATCACCAGAACTGACCCCTCCAACCTCTGTACATGGATGGAGGCCTCAGCTCTGGGGCCCACAGCTGCACAGTACAGAGTCATGCAGGAACCCCATGGAAACTGTTGCCAGCAGCTTCTGAGCAGTGACTGAGGCCACTGTTCTGGGTCCTCCAGCCACACAGGGCCCATCCACACAGGAACCCTGCCTGAGCCAACTAGAGATGATTCTGGGCTCCAGATGGAGAGCTCAGGTCAGGAGCCTGCAGCCATGCATGGCATGCCTGCACAGGGAATCTCCCAGAATTGTGAAACCAGCAGCTCTGTGCAATAGACTAAGGACCTAGGACTGGGGCCTTCAGGTGTGGTTAACTCCCCAAACCCAAAAAACCCAGCCACTGTACAGAAGCCCCCCAGACCCCAGCCCATTCCTAACAGACACATACACTTTGGGCCCATACTTGTTGACAAGGATCCCAGGGATTGTTGCTGTGTGCAGAGGATCAATTCAGGACAAACACAGAATCCCAGGACCCACTAAAGCACCCCAGCTACTGTGAATCTACAAACCAGCAGGCTGCAATGCACCCTGAATAGATTTTGAATCAATGGTCTGTGATCTAGATCCACAAGGTACAGCCAAATGAGCCTCCAGATTGAAACACCTTTCTGAAAGAAAGTGGTCATCAGAGGGGTGGTGTCTGACCCAAACTCTGACCTACCAAGAAGTACCTCCAGACCTGCCAAACTTCATGAGATCAAAATCCAGAAGTACTTATCAATTATTTGATTACTAAAAGGAACTATGAAATAAAAAAGAATAAATGAAGGGACTAAGTGAGAACACTAAGGAGATGAAAAACTATTATCATAGAAATAGACATACTGAAAAAGGAAGTATCAGAGCTAATATTTTCTGTCAATCACATCAGAACAAAGATGGAAGAATTTCATAACACGCTAACCTCCATAGAAAATGGAACTTCAGATTGGAAGAACTTGCAACAAGGAAGATAGGCTGAGTAAACTTGAGTACACAAATGATAAAAAAGAAAAAAATACACACAGAACATGAGCAGAATTTTCAAAATATCTGGGATAAAATCAGAAGAAATGATCTAGGGTAATTGGGATACAGGAAGAAGTAGAAACAAAAATGAAAGGTATAAAGAACATCTCAATGAAATAGTTAAATAAAAATTACCCATATCAAAATAGAGTTTGAAATCCTCATTCAGGAAATGTACAGGACCCCCAACTGGATTAATCAAATGAGAAGTTAACCAAAATATATCATATTCAAAATTTCTAACAGGAAATCAAAGAAAGAATACTAAACGTGTCAAGAGAGAAATGCCAAATCACATTCAGATGCAAACCAATAAGGATCGCATCTGACTTTTCAGCTCAGACTCTAGAGACAAAAATATTCTGGAAGGAGATATTTCAATGTCTGAATGACAATAAAATGCAGCCAAAAATACTATACCCAGCAAAACCCAGCTTCAAATTCAATGTGGAAATAAGAACAGAACTCACTAAGACATGATGACTATGAACTACAATCACATAACTATTCTAACACTATATGTGAATGGTCTCAATACAACAATCAAAAGACACATACTAGGAGATTGAATGAAAAAACCCCAACAATGTCTGTTTAAATGAAATTCTCCTTACAACCAATGGCATCCAAAAATTCAGGGTGAAATGATATTTTAAAAAATTACTAGGCATACAGGCCAAAAAAAGCAAGCTAGAGTTTCAATTCTTATATTGAACAAAATGCATTTCAAACATAAATTAATCAGAAGAGATTAATTTAAGAGGTCACTATATCCTGGTAAAGGGAATAATACAACAGTAGTATACAACATACATACATACTCTCCTCCAAACACAAATCCCAAACAACGTGGAAAAATTACTCCATGGAAAAAAACTGCTTGTGGACCTCAACACAAAAGCACTAGGAGACTTTGACACTCCTTCATCACCAATAGAAAATTTATGAAAGCAAAACAAATAATAAAGAGATCTCCAGTCTAAAAAATACCAGAAAGCAAATAGACATCTACAGAATATTCCACCACAAATTGGCTGAGTATACCTTCTTCTCAGCAGCACATGGATCGCTCTTCAAAATAGATCATATCCTAGTTAACAATGGAAAGCTCAGCAAATATAAAACAGTAGATACTATTCCATGTATCCTATCAGAACATGATGCCATGACCCTAGCAATTAGCAGCAAATATCAACACAGAAAACACACATATACATGGACATAGAATAATACCTTATTAAACAAATAAAGGATTCAAGAAGACATTAAAGCAGAAATTAAGGAATTATTGAAAAAGAATGAGAATGAAAACAAAATATCAAAACCTCTGGGATAGCATGAAAGCATTATTAAGGGGAAAATTTATACCACCAAGTGCCTACATTAAAAATCAGGACAGATCCCAAATAAGCTTATGCTCCACCTCAAATTGTTAAAAAAGGAAGAAAAATCTAAGCCCAAAGGAGCAGAACACAGAAAATAATCAAGATCAAAGCTAAAATCAATGAAATTGGAATAAAAGAAGCAATTAAAAATTGATGAAACAAAGAGCTGATTCTTTTTTTTAAAGAAAGAGAAGCACAGTGAGAGAGAAAGAGAATTTTTATTTTTTTTCACATGGCTTTCATTGCTCTGACACTTAGTTGTGTACATAGGTGCTGGGATTTGAACCCAAGTATTTGCACATGCCGGACAAGCACTGTAATCACTGAGCAACTGCTCCAGCCCCCAAAGAGCTGATTCTTTGAAAAAATAAATGAAATTGATAGATCCCCTAGCTAATATAAAAAAAAGGAGAGAATCAAGGCAAATCAACAGTCACCAACAAAAAGGTGGAGATCACCATTGATGGTATTGAAATCAAAGAGATTATCAGAACATATTTTGAAAAACTATACTCCTCTAAATCAGATGATCTGGAAGACATGGACAAATTTCTAGACACATATAACATTTCCAAAGTATGATACCGAAATCCTAAACAGCCCAATACAGGCTCTGAAATCCATAGAGTAAATAAAAGTCTTTCAAATTAGAAAAGCCCAAGACCTCATGGATTCCCCACTGAATTTTACCACAACTTTGTAGAAGAGCTAATATCTCTCCTTATTAAGCTATTCCATGAAATTGAAAAGGAAGGAACTCTCCCAAACACTCTTTATGAAACTACCATAACTCTGATATCAAAACCTAAACAAGACACATCAAAAGAAGAAAACTACTGGGCTGGAGTGGTGGATAAGTTGTTGTGGTGCTTGCCTGGAAATTGTGAGTACCTGACTTTGAGCCCCAAAACCACTTAAACCAATGAATGCCACATGAAAAACTAAATAAAACTGATTCTCTTTTTTTCTCTCTCTCTCTTAAAAAAGAAAGAAAGAAAGAAAACTACAGACCAAAATCCCTGAAGAACATCTACACAAAAATGCTTAATAAAGTCTTCACAAACAACATTCAAAAACACATCAAGAAGATAATTTATCACAATCAAGTGGGCTTCAATCCTGGGATGTAAGGCTGATGTAACATAATGCAAATCCATAAATGTGGTTCATCACTTAAACAGAATTAAGGACAAAAACCATATGATTCTCTCAATTACTACAAAAGAGGGCTTCAATAAAATCCAATACCCATTTATGCTCAAACTGCAGAGAAAAAAGGGATCAAAGGATCTTATCTTGACTATGTAAGGACCATATATGCCAAACCCTCAGCTAGTATAACACTACATGGAGAAAGTTGAAACCATTTCCACTAAACTCAGAAACAAGACAAGGCTACCCTCTCTCACCATTTTTATTCAACATAGTTCTTGAGACCAGGCTGGAGCTTCACACAAGAGAAGTAAGTCAAAGAGACAAGAATAGTAAAGGAAAAAGTCAAACTATCCCTTTTTGCTTATGACAGGATCCTATAAATGGAAGATCCAAAAAACTCCATCAGAAAACTTCTAGAGCTTATAAACACATTTAGCAAAGTAGAAGCCTAAAAGATCAACACCCATTTATCAACAGCTTTCCTGTATACTAATAATAATTGGGTAGAAGAAGAAATCAGGAAATTGGTCTCATTCACAATATCCTCCAAAAAATAAAATCCTTGTAAATTAATCTAACAAGGGAAGTAACAGACCTCTACAATGAACATTATCAACACTGAAAATAGAAATTGAAGAAGACCTGAGAAGATGAAGATTCTACGCTCTTGGTTAGGCAGAACTAAATATTTAAAATGACCATTCTGCCAAAAGCACCATACAGATTCAATGCAGTCCCCATCAAGATAACAATATCATTCTTTACACATATAAAGAATTCTCAAATTCATTTGGAACAACAAGAAACCCAGAATAGCCAAAACATTACTAAGCAAGAAAGACAAACAGGTTGTTTGACACTTCCAGATCCAAAACTATACATAGAGGTGTAGTAACAAAAACAGCATGGCACTGGTATCAGAATAAAAGTTAAGACCAATGGAATAGAAGACTATGAGACAAACTCACAAATCTTGGAACATTTGATATTTGACAAAGGGTTTCAAAATATAACAAGGGGAATGATAACTGATTAAACAAATGGTGCTGGGCAAAGTGGACAAATATATGCAGGACGTTGAAATTGAATCCTTTTCTTTCACCTTGCACAAAAGTCAAATCAAAGTGAATCAAGGCACTAAGAATTAAACCAACTACCATACAACTGTTAGGAGAAAAATTAGGACCAACACTTCAGCATTTGGGAGAAGGTAAAGACTTTCTGAATAAAATTCCTGAAATTAAAGTGAGAAATCAATGAGTGGGATGCCTTTAAAATGGAGAACTTCTACTCAGCCAAGAAATTAGTCAAAACTGTCAAGAGGAAACTGATAGAGTGAGAGATAACTGTGGCCTGTGAGCCCTTCAACAGGGAACTAATATACAAAATTTACAGAGAACTCAAAATTTTAATTCCAAAAACATGAACAATCCAATTGATAAATGGACCAAAGAGCTAAATAGAAACTTCTCAACAGCAGAAATTGAGCAAGCCAATGAAAACATGAGAAAGTGTTCTAATCACAATTAATCAGAAAAATGAACATGAAAAGTACCTTAAGATTTCACCTCAGTTCCATAAGATTGACAAACAGAAAGAATATAAGCAATAATAGATTTTGGAGGAGTTGCAGGGAGATAGAAACACTAGCACACTATTGGTGGAAATGCATACTGGTCCAGCCACTCTGGAAATCAGTGTGGAGACTCCTCAAAATTTAAGGTTGGACCCACCATAGAATCCAGCTTTCCCTCTCCTGGGTATTTTCCCAGAGTTACAATCAGCATATTACAGTGATACAGCAAAATCCATGTTCATATAAGGTAAATTCACAAGAGTTAAATTATGGAATCAATCCAGATGCCCCTTACTGGATGAATGGATCAAAAAACTGTGATCCAAAAACTGTGATATATACATATCACAATTTTTTTGATCACATACACACACACACACACACACACACACACACACACTGGAGTTCTATTCAGCAATTAGAAATAGTGATATTGTGGTGAAGGGATTGCAATGGAAGAAATCATGCTGAGCCAAGTTAGCAAAACTAAGAGACTCAAAGGCTGAATATTTTCCCTCATTTGTGGAGGCTAAAGCTAAATCCAGTCTTGGGCAAAAGGTAGGCCAACTGATATATTACACCGAGCAAAGTCATAGATATACATAATCTAGGGCAACCATAGATATTTGAGGGATAATAGGTGTGGGAGAAAAGAAGGTGAGAGAAAAGGGAAGGATCTGGGGAGATAATCACCAATGTAGCCAATATGGAATACTTTTTACCCCTTTAGAAGTAAAATAATACTTATGCTTATCATATAATTTGAGAAAAATCACAATTGGATCATTTATATCACTTGTAGGAGTGAAATATAGAAGAATCAAGAGATTGGATGTTGGTGATTGGGGGAGTCATTCTTAAGATTTAATGCATTTCACATTGCTACTGTATATGTATTTATGATTGTAAGATAACAACTGCTAAATAAAATGTTTTCTTAAAAAGGAAAAACTTTAAAACATGCAGATAGTAAAAAAAAAAAAAGACAAAACTAAATAGTATTGTTGAAAATGTGAAACATGCATTTTCTTAGACTGAAAGAGTTTAAATTGTCATTATTTGTGGAAATGGTTGTTTTTGAAGATACATAATACTCCCCCACCAGACACAAACTTACTGAAATTACAGTAGCACAAATGATCATAACATGTAAGATAAACTGCAGTGGTTATCCAGGCTTGAAACTTAGAGGGATAATGCAAGAAAATACACATTTTGGAAGAATAAAAAATAAACTGGGAAAAATGTTTAATAAGGGAAAGTCACATATTTTCTCCTTTTATACAGTATATATATATATATATATATATATATATATATATATATATATACTGTGGAGGGTTCATGCTTGTATGATTAGGTCAAAATGAACCCAAATATTTTGTGAACAATAATGTTAAAAAATCTTCACCATGATTTTCTTTTCTTAATAGAGGGAGAGCGTGACAGTGAGAAAGAGAAAGATAGAATCCATTTCCTTCAGAAGCCTTTGCTTCACTGACAATTATGTAAATAGTATTGGGATTCAAACTCAGGTCCTCACACAAGCCAGGCAAGTGCTTCAACTGCTGATCCACTGCTCCAGCCACCATGCTTTAATTTTAATGGGGGAAGGAACCAAAGCAAAAAGTTCCAAACTTCATTCCCCAAAGTTAAATAAATAAATACACACACACACACACACACACACACACACACACACACACACACACACAATTAACCAAGAAACTTTGAATTAAAAGAGAAAAATTAATATATCATTACCTGACATAGGTATATGATGACTATATCATATGACAAAAAAATCAAAGAATCCCTGTAGAAACAAAATGCACTGATGAATGCATGTGTAAGTAAAAATTGCAATCTTAAGTGCCATGGAAAAGTTCACATAAATCCAACCACATCAAGGATCATTTCAGCACCTCAGTTAAACCCTGTCTCCAAAAGAAAAGTAAAATCACCAAGGACATAGTCAGTGGTAGAGCACCCATGAGTTCGAACTCCAGTTTTAGGGGGGAAAAAAGTCAAGCAAATCTTCAGTGGAAGGATGTACCCTGTCCCCAATAGGCCACAGCTCTTCTCCAGCAGAAAAACCCCAAGTGGAGAGGTGATTCTGAGATCCTCCCACCTGAAAATCACCACACGCCCTGGGAAGATGTTGGGCTGCCACACAGCTGCTAGTTGGGGTGTGAGGCCATGCTGAGGGCCCTGAGGGGAAGGAGCAGGCTGCACAGGGCTGGGTGGCCTCTGGGACTAGGGGATGTTGCAATGTGGAGGGTTCAGCCTGTACGCTCCAGGATGGCAGAGTCTTCAGTTCCTGTTATGGACTCCTCTACCCTGGTTCCAAGGCCTCATCCCCACTCTCAAGAGACCACAGCATACTCACCATGTCCTGGTGCTCCAGAGCCAGGCAGACTCCCAAAGGGTCCTCAGAGCCTGCAAAACAGTGAAAACTGGGACTCCAAGGCATGGTGGAGGAGCCCAGTAGCTGACTGCAGGAATGGCGGGCTCCAGAGCCAGACAGGCTCTTAAAGAGTCCAGGATTTCTAAGCATGGTGGAGGAGCACAGTAGCTGACTACAGCAATGGCGGGCTCCAGAGGACAGGCTGAGCTGACTGTGATACCGCCCCCTCCTTGCTGACTGTGCATGGGATTGGATGATTTTCACCTAAGTGCTGCTGATTGGGCAGGACTTCAGGCCCTCCCCTAATGCTTAGCCCAGTGAGCTTTCTTTATGAGTGACAGCAGGTGGCAACCAACCAAGGAACATGAGGCCAGAGTGACAGGTTCATCTCTGCAGTTTTTGTCTTTATTTTTGTTCCAGAACTTGAACTCAGAAATCTCAGAATGCACCTATTTTAAGGCAAGATTTTCTCCCAGAAGTAGGAATTATCCCAACCAGGAGAGTATCTTCATTTAATACATCATATAATTTAAATTCAATTAATGAATTTTATGTGTCTGTGTGCTCATGAATGGAAGTAATATATGACAATTACTGTAAAATTTCATTTCACTTTTCTGCTTCTTGTCTTGGAGCAGACATATTGAGCTTTGATCTGGGAAGCAACCCCTTAAAGCAGCAATGTCCAATGAAAATAGTTTGTGATAGAAATAGTAAGTCTGGGAATACATTTTCAGAGTAAAATATACAGGCTTTATACGATTCATATGTAGTCACTTTAGTTAAAGTGCTTTCCTTTGCTTGCCTCAGTTTTAAAATTGGCCAGTCATGTCAATTGTACCCCTGCATTCCTCTAATAAGAGTGAAGGGCAGCACTGCTTCAGGCTAGTGATAAGACAGGTGGATTGCCCACCCAGGGGCACTTGCTTGCTAAATATGGTAGCATGCCCTTCTGCAGAAGTAAAGTTTGCCCTTCCCACCAATTTCTTAGTATGTGTTTGCTTTTCTTCTGGCACCTCAGTATTTCTAACAATTATATTTCTAACAATACATGAGGCACAAGTTAATATAAAATTTTCTAGTATTTACATTAAAAAATAAAAGAAAAAGTTGTAATTGATTTTTATAACATGACCCACTATTTTGAGAGTGTTATCATATGATTAGTGAAGTATTACTACTGAAGTATAGGTATTTTTCGAAGTTCACCCTCAAATCTGACACTTTTCAGCATGTTTCAGTTCATAGCAGTCACATTCCAGATTTGAGAGCTATGTATCCTATGAACACAGAATATAAGGAAACTGGTTGTCCCCTCCCACCATTTTTTTTATATTTGAAGAGAGATGGACAGTGAGAGAGAAAGAGAGAGAGAGAGAGAAAGAGAGAGAGAGAGAATCAATTTTTATTGAGTTTTTCACGTGGCTTTTTTTGCTCAAACACTTCTTTTGTATGTGGGTGCTGGGTTCTGAACCCACATACTCGTGCATGCTAGGCAAACACTGTAACTGCTGAGCAACCACTCCAGACCCCAACTACCAACTTTTAATGCTAGAGGTGATGGAGAAAATTCCATACTGAGACAGTTTTAGGAGAGATAGTAAAATGGTTAGGTAAGAACAGGTGCCCCGTTCAACCACACCTAGAAGCTGGCCAATAGAGAGCCATTAACGGGTATGCTCAGGGCATTCATATGCAAAAGACCATAAGGCTTATCTGTGGGAGCAAATCCTTTGTCCCAGAGGGGGGAAAACTAAAACGTGGGTGTGGACACAGATGGGAACTTGGTAAGAATTTCTACCTGTTTTGCATACATTTTAACCAAAAACTTTGGTGCTTAGTTTCAATGCCTGTTTTGCATAGATTTCAATCAATGATATAGATGCATTTCTCAATGCCTGCTTTGCATGAATGTTAATTATGCTCATACCCCAAATCAATATAACCCCTGGCCTAACCTCCATTAGAGGTTGACCTGCTTCCAGGTACTCCTCCAACTTGTGGAGTCTCTTCTTTCTTTCCTTAAATAAATCCTACTCCTTTTTACTCCTCCTTCCATGATTGTCCATGGATTTTATTCTTCAAATTTTTGAGACAAGAACCAAGAAGATTGGTACAGAATTCCTGGGGTGAATTTCCACCACACCAAGAGCTGCAACACCCAGCTTTTATCTGGGCAGCTACTCACACTATTTTGACCTCAGAAACCTGCAGGCAGCCCAAATTCTGAGTTACAGATGGGAACAGCTGCAAACACTAGAAGTGGGCTATTTTGGATGTTGGAACTTGTAGTTGGCACAGGCTCCATTTGTAGCAGAGAATCCAGCCTCATCTCAAAAACTCTGCATCAATACTAATGCTTCTCCACAGGACTGAAGATCAGGAGAGGCAAGGCCCTGAGTGAAAACAGGAAGCTCCAACTAGGAAGTGTCACTGGTAGATCATTTTACCCCCTGATGCTGGCCACAGGTCCATTCTCATTTCTTATGTCTGACAGCAAATAAAGAAAGATTGTATCTCACAAATTGGGTTATGCACACCCTCAAATTTGTCCACAGCCTTGACTCTATTGTTTAAATATATTAAATGCAAACTTCTTATTTGACAATATGGCCTTAGATCTTATGAGCTGGTCATGGTATCTGTGGTATCTCTTTCATGACCAAACCCCACAGTTAATAAGCTGTAGGGTAGGATTCAGAGTGAGCAGTACCTCATTCCACAGTCAAAGTACCTCTACCAGACCAGAAGACTCACACAACACTTTTATTTTCTTCAGACTTGGAATGTGACAAATATTCAAAGAAGCAGAATATTAGTTATGTGCATATAGAATACAGAACTATGTACAACGTATAACAATACAAACAGAACTTTCTCAAAAATTTAAGTGACCTTGAGACACCCTTACAGAACCCAGAGAATGTTGGTTCAATTTGCATCAAGGGCAAATACCAGCTAGAATTCATTTCAACCACCATTTATACATCAAAAAATAGGTTGATATTTAAATTGTTATAAGTTTAATCAGAATTTATTAAATCCAGAACAGGCTGCTCTAGTGGAATATAAAGGAACACCAAGTCGTACAATTTCAAAGCACAGATGAACATAGGCTATAAAGGCATGCAGCAGAAGACTCCTTTACTCTGAGTGGAGGAAAAGCATGTGAAGGACGGACATATAATTATTGGCACCCCAGGAATCATCATGGAATTGGATTCTGGCATTAAGAACAGGAAGATTCAACATTTTATATGTGGGCATGTGAATAACATCAGTGTCTCTGGAGAAAACATATATTCCTGAAAGAAAACTGATGTGAGTGTCAGATAATGGTCACATAGTATCTACAAGTTTTCTGCAAGGTATCTTCCTTGCTGGGAGTCTCAGCACATACTTGTATTAAAAGACTCCATGAAGAGCATAATCCAACTGAGTTCTAAAAGCATCCCCACTATACAGATGAGAATACAAAGGCTTCTGCATATGCAATCACTTCCCAGCATCATGCATTAGACCTGAGAAAGGCCCACAGACACAGTGGTATGAAATTCCTTCTAGGCTACTTGAAGCTTGTGTAATCATGATATAAATGGTGTCAGTTTGGAGAAAACATCTTCCCTCTCTATTTTGAAGAGAGTTCCTAAAAAAGACTTCCTGAAGAACCTTTCAATAGACATAATTTTCCCTTCTTTTATATTAGGAGAACTTTTCAGAAACAGAGCTACTTTGACCTAGGTTTCTCATAGGGGCTAATGCTTGTAGGGAAAGAAGCTCATCACATGGCACAAAATCTGAGCATGACTCAAAGAAGGAAAAATAATTAATGGATGATAATTAACTGAATGTTGACTCAAGCTTACCATTTGTTATAGTAGAAATGAGTGAGAACAGTGTGACTTTATTTGCCACATGAACAAAAGATTAGCCAAGAAATTTTTAAGTGTTAACCCCTGATTGCAAAGGAGGAGTTATCATCTGAGTTTTGTGCTGGCAATGTAACTTCTATAGCCCTGAAGTGATGTAATATGACTTTAACTATTAAAATATCTTATATGCATATCCTTTAACTCAATAATAACTTTCAGGGAGTCCATCTCCAGAAGGAGATTAGTTTATGCTATCAACTGGATTGTGTCCTGTATCCAAATCTAATATGTTGATATTCTAAAAATCCAATGCTTCAGACTGTGACTCTATTGGAGTATGTTTCTAAACAACATGATTACTGTTAACACAGTTCATTGGGGTGGTGTCTAATCCTATTAACATTTTCATGCATATAAGAAAGAAAAATTAACTTCTGCATTTCAGGAAAAAAAATTAGACCTTTGACTATGAATGGCTGGCTTATTTCATTTAGGATGATTGTCTCCAGAATCACCCATTTATCAGCCATTTCCATAGTCATTCTTCTTTTTAGCTGAGTAATACTCCACTGTGTATTTATACCACATCTTCTTTATTCATTTGTCCATTGAGGGGCATCTAGCCTGGTTCCATAGCTCAGCTATTGTGAATTGTGTGTTATAAACATTGATAGAGCTGCATCAGTGTGTATGCTAATTTTAGATCTTTGGGCTATATACTGAGGAATTGGAGAGTGGGATAGCTGGGTCCCATGGTGGTTCCCTTTTAAGGTTTCCTTTTTAAGAATCTCCATAGCACTCTCAAACTGGTTGTATTAATTTGCAGTCCTACCAACAATTTGTGAGTATACTTTTTCCCCACATCCTTGCCAAAATTTCTTGTTCTTTGTATTCTTCATATTTGCCATTCTGATGTGAATTAGATAAAATTTTTAATATTAATTTTAATTTGAATTACTATATTTCTAAAGATATTAAATATTTTTTCATATATTTATGACCATTTGCCTTTCATCTTTTGAGAAGTATCTGCTTAGTTCTTTGTCCATGCATTGATTATCATGTACTTCAACACAACACTAATATGAATATAAACATATGTATGAAGAGCAGAAAAGTCAGTAGAAGGAAGTGATAGGGTGGGTGGGAGAAAGGGAAAGGGGAAGTACTGGGGACTGAATCAGAACAAATTATATTTTATGCTTTTATAATTATGCACATTATATTTTAATGTTATAACAAAAGATAAATATAAAAGTTACATTGTTTACATCCTTTAACTTTTTGATAGAATTAATTACATTGCAAAAATTTTCAATGTGAAATTATCTTCATTCTAGTAATATACATACTTGTCACAAATATTCTTCTAATTTCTTGATTTACTAAATAACTATTGATCACCTAGCAGATCCTGAACACTCTTATGAAGAAGATCTCTAAGTAGAGATATCAAGTGGACAGTTGTGGAGTTTTAGAGAGAGAATTAAATCCTGATTGGAGATACATTTGGCAATTACTACCATAGAGATGGTATATATTTGTAGTGAGGTTAGAAAGAGAAGTGAAAGGATCCAACAAATGCATCAAGAGTGAACTGCAATGTACAGAATGAATTTGATAAGAAGGAATTAGTATGGGATTACTACAATAAACCACAAGTAATAAAATAAAGAAACTGGCTTCCTGTAATCCATATCCACTCTATTAAATTTGAATAGGCAATTAGATATAAGAAAGACTCAGGACTGACCATCAGACTTAAACAGAGCTTTTTGTCTTCTTTTAGTTTCAATTTATATCTTTGTAATATCCATGATTGTTTTCTCAAACAAAAATATCAGCTAAGCATACACTGTTATAGAATAATAAATAGCATTTTCAATGTCCTACCTCTGGGTGGTGAAGAGGAACCAATTGTCTTCCATATTTTTATAGGGTATATATGTTGACATTGAGTCAGAGCAAGAATGCGATTTTTGAAAGCCTTCAAGAAATATCAAATATTTGGAGGGGGAGGAGAAATAAGGATGCAAAAGCGCAAGAGAATGTCATGCAAAGAGACAGAATATTGCAATCTACATGCCAAAAAGTGGGACTCAAAGATATTATTCCAGCAAGTACATTGATATATAGCCTCTACAATTAGAACAAACTATTCTTAAATCCCCCATCTGTGTCATTGCTGTATGGGAGCCCTAAAAACTCCTGCAGCTCACTAGGACACACATACACTGCCATTGCAGCATAGCTAAATGAATGCACAATTGAAACCCATCCTGTTTCACTACCTTTGAAAGGCTGAACTGCTGCAAGAAATGCCATTGCTTATTGGAATATTATGAAGGCATGTGAGGACACAGCTCCTTATGTGGTAGATGAATAAGAATTTGTTTTTGTGATATTACACAATTACAAAAATATGTAGAAGAATCTAACCTCTTTGTTAATTGTGTAACCCTCCCTCCTTTGTGTAAACACTTTCCTCCTAAGGGTGTTTATTTAAATCTTGTGAAAGGACTAGAAGTGCAGTGGAGTTTAGTGCTATATGGCCTACCTGGACCAGGTAACATAAAACAAAAATGGTAGCAAGAGCAAAGAACTACTATTGCCCAGTAAAAATTAAAAAATGATGTGAAAATATTTCCTGTTTTATCTATAAATTTGTAATCTGAAGATTTTCATCTCTTATGTTGGCAGGAGGAGTCTAGACTATCTTGGGAATGTGAATTTAAGTCTTTGAACTGGTAAAATTGCTAGGATACAGATTAGAGGAATCCACATACTTGGGTCCTGTCCTGGCCCTATCCTGGCCATCTCCATTTCTTTCTTGTGGAGACTCTTCTCCAGAAAGCTAATCTAACCTGAAAGCAGTGATAAAATTGACAATTGTATGGTGCTCTTATTTTTTACAAAGGGAGACAAATTTAACAAGTAGCTCCCTGATGATCTGCATGGAACTCTGCAAACAGTGTCTTACATTCAGCATATTTAACAATTCTCACCCTGGTTGAGTTCACAGGGGATTCTGCCATTGAAAATATTTATATTCAAATCAGGTATACACGAATATGTACATAAGTCTCCATTTGGTGGTGACACAGATTACAGAATGGTGTCTCTGGAGAAATGTCTGGGTAAACAAATTATTATCTAATACTTAAATATTCACCTTGACATTTATGTCCAATGATATAAACATGAGAGTCATGCAAGTGTTCCAATATCTCATAACATACTTCTTTCACTGTAGATCCCCTGTAATTCATCACTACCCCCACACACATATGAACATGGGGAAGGGTTAAGGACCTCTCAGGTGTGAATGTAGATGAGAACTTGTCTGGATTTGCTATTCTGGGCTGCTCATTTTTACCCTTTGGTGCCACCTCATAAGTGGTCATAAGGGCATAGTGAAGGCTGAGACAACATATAAAAATGCTCCCCATCTGGACCTTTTGTGGGTAGAACCTCAGTAGCTTTCTTAACATCAAGAATACATCTTGCTCTCTTGAGAATCTTCCTTCACATGAACTGGATAAGGGACTATCTCTAGAATGTGTATCCCTGGCAACCAGACTTCTAAGTTCTGCTGAGTTTTAATGATAACAAACTTAGGCACTTCTTCAAATCTTAGTTACCTGGGACTTTTCCTATACTAAGAAATCCCCAAGTGTCCTTTGGGGTGCTGGTTTCTCATCTCCTTATCCATGCACAACAGTGCAAAAAGCAATGACCTTTCAGCCTTCCGGGGAGTTGTCAATGCAATCAAAAAACTTGGTTTAAGGGCACAGATATGGGTTCAGAATTTCTATTTTCTTACCATTACCATGACCTGATAAAGTCATTGTGTCTTTCAGACTTCCTTGCACTCTGCACACTGGTTATTACTCTGAGGATACCTTCAAGCATATGTAAGAGGAAATCCATGCAAATTACATTTTAGTGTCAAGCATGGAAAATTCAGAAACTGGGCTAGAGCAGTGGTTCAGAGGTTAAAGCACTTGTCTGGTATGTGTGAGGACCCAGATTTGAACCCAGCACCACATACACAATTAAGCTTGGGAGAAACAAATTCCAGATAAAAAAATAAACAAAATTGATTCCTTCTATGTCTCTCATCTATCTCTTTCTAACACTCTCTTTAAAAAGAAAATGCAGAAACTTGAAATTGTAAGCATTTGCTTTTTTTTCTTATGCACATTGGTTCCTTTTTTAGGCATACATGGCATATAATGCAATAATTATAAAAGCATAGAGTTTAACTTAATTAAATTCAATTTCATTTTGCCTCCTTCCTTTCCCTCCCACCTACCACATTTTTTACATATGTTACAATAAGATATACATTGTTATACTTATGAAAGTTTGGAGTGCACATTATTTCAATTCAATTCCCAGTGTTTCCCCTACCCCTCTCTTCCTCTTCCTCCCACCCCCTGTACTTGCTAGATATACTTGACAACAGAATACACATTTTTATAAAAAAATCTATATAACTGATGCTAATTCAGTTCCCAATATTTTCCCTGCCACCTTATCACCATCCCATTCTCTTTTCTCTACTCTACTGGTTTTCAGTTATTTAGTAATAGTTTTTTTTTAATTTAGTTACCCAATATATATGTTGATGTAATTCATTATGATATGTTCATGTAGAACAAGAGAAAGTTAAGTCAGATTCCTTCCATGAACTTTCCCTTTTCCACTTCACCTTTCTCCATTTACTTCCCTGAAAAGGTGAGACTTATAAGAAGAGGTTAGATATATCAGGGAATAAACTAACAGTCCCACAATCCAGTAGTATGTTCATGGGCAAGTCACTTCTCCTCTGGGAGTAACATTCCATTTTACTTCAGAAAAAATGCTATTGAAATCAACTAAACTTTATATATCATCATTCTCTGACAATAAATCTTGCAATGTTGCCTCATTGTGTTTAGAATTAGATGGAAGTGTGTCTTCTAGGCCCCTGTGTTGAAAAATCCAAACAAAGGATGACAACACTAAGCAGTTAGTGGCTCACTTTTCTGCAATAGCATACTGTAAAATCAAAGGGCAACTGCTCCATATGAGAAAACATATTTCACTTCAAGAAAGCTTCGTATACTAGGTGACTTTTGAACAACACAAATTCATTTTTAACATTTCTGAAGCCTGGAAGTCTCCAGCAGCATCTCTGTCTCTAGAGACTCTCATTGCTCTGAAGGACATCTTGGGAATTCAAAGTCTTTTCCCCAATGAAATCAGAGTTCAGTGGGGTTTTGCTTGGTTGGTTTGTTTTTGTTTCCATTTTTTTTCTGAGAAAGAGAGAGGGAATTCATTTTATTTATTTTTCATTTGGCCTTTGTTTCTCTAATACTTCCTTCTGTATGTGGTGCTGCGATTAAAAGCCAGGTCTTCATGCATGCCAAAGAAGCAATCCAACCACTGAGCCTTCTTTTATTTTTAAAATAGAAACAGAGATATATTAAATTTTGGTTTCTCATCTGATTTTCATTGCTCTGACAACTTATACATCTACATGATACTGGGGTTTGAGACTGGGTCCTCGTGCATGCCAGACAAGCAGAATACCACTGAGCCACTGCTCCTGCCCCCTCCACTGTGCTCTTAAAGGAGAAATAAGATCAACACTTTGCAAGCATAAAGCAATCCAATTGAAGCACAATAATTTGTATGGGAAGAAAATGAAATTTTTTCTCCTCTTGTTTTTTAAACAAGGGTATGTAGGCTTAGCCTAGCTGCAGATAAATAAAGATTGAAAGTTAGACTTGTCTTCCCTACCATTCTAGAAATCTTTCAAATCTTCCTGTTCTTTTTTTGTTCTCTGGGCACATGGTTAAATTACCACAAATCCTGCCCCATGGATGACTTATCCCCAATCTATGAAATTTTCCACTGGTTACCTCCATATTGACTGCTACTTCTTTGGCACCACTTTCATGGTCCCCATCTGAGAAAATTATATGCATGTGCATGCATGTGTGTGTGTGTGTTCATATGCCCATAGGTGGAGAGCAACATAAAAATGACTCATGTGAAGAGGGACTGAGAAGGGATTCCAAGATTGATATGTGAAATTATTTCAAATAAAACATTATGGGAGGGTAAGAGCCCCACTTAACTCTGCTCACCTACTGTGGTCTAAAATGGTCCATTCCTCTATCTGGGCCTGCTTTCTGAAAATACAATGAGAAGGTGTAAGTGAACCTGCATAAGTGTATACTCAATGAGGACTTGGATATTGGGCTCCATAAATACTCTAGGAGGTGTTAATGTCAGCCAGGCTGGACTGTGCAGATTCACAGTTCCTCTGACATGGCTTAAGCAAATGTACATGAGGCATGGGGAAGGCAGAAACATTTAAGAACCCTGTGCATATCTGCACAATGTAAAAGGGCTTGGCTTTTAAAGAAATCCCACGCATTTATCCCATGTGAAGACTCAATCTACTGTTATTGAGAGATGACATGTAAGAAAATTAAGGCATCCCACAGGATAAAACAGGCACATATCTGGTTAGTCATTTCACAAAAAGATATAAAATTGTCCAAGTATTTATGAAAAAGTATTCAGTATCATTAATGATTGTCATATAATTTAAAATCAGAGTTTAGAACTCAGCTCAGAGCTAAAGCATTTGTGTAGTATGTTTAAGGCCCTTGTTTCAATCCAAAGTGTCACACATGTTTAAAAGAAAGGTCATAATGTAATACAAATATGCAATTGCTTAAAACACTGATAAGATTTGTAAGGATGTAGAGGAAGAGGAATATTAAATACTGCAGTGTATGTCGTTTTTAGTCAACTTCTTTTTGTTGCTGTGGCCAATATATATTGAAAGAACAATTAGAGAAGGTACTGTGTATTTGGAGCTCACAGTGTCAGAGCTCTTAATCTTCAGAAGAAGGTCAGCTCCTTTTCTCAGGGTGCAAGGTGAGGTACAGCATCATGGTTAGAATTTGATGAAATAAAGCTGCTAAAGACATGATGATCAGGAATCAGAGAGAGCTCTCCTCAGTAGGACAAAATATAGAGTCCAAAGACATGCCTCCTATAATGCACCACCTCCAGCCACACCCTTCCTGACTTCAGTTACCACCAGTTAATCCCTATCATGGGATTCATTCACTGATTGGACTGAGGCTCTCATAACACAATCATTTCATCACTAAAGTTTCTTAAATTATCCACACATGAGATACTGGGTGACATTTAACATCTAAGCCCTTACACATGTAAATGGTTACAACCACTTTCATAAACTTTTTGGTGACATCTCTTAAAGATTGACATAAATTGTAGCTGTTTCTCAATGATTTCATTCTTAAACACATACACAATAGGAATGCCTACATATATTCACCACACAAAAGAATGTTTACAGCAGCAATATGTGCAATCTGGAAACAATTCAAATATGTAACAATAAAAGAATAAATATAATGGATACCATTTATTATAAATGGAATACTACACAGAAATTAAAGTAAACAACCACCACATTCAAAAGTACATAGAGAATTTGTGATTCTTAATTTGGGCTTCATTTAAGCATATCTTACAAGTTTGAAGCCCAGGTATCCTACATCCCAGGCCAGCCAGTCCCCTCTATGGGAATGAATGGATGTAATGAGATCATTCTTTTGCTGTTTGTCCCCATTAATTTTTTCTCAAATTTTGCCTTATTATTTATGTAATTACAGCAAATGTGGTGAGTATTATATAGTAATCTCATGTTGTTTCCTTAAAAGCATCTTTTGTCTAGATAGTTATACCAAAACAGAGTTTAACTTTGTGTAATGGAAAATTTTAAAAAATTGGAGAGAGACTGAGAGAGAGATTAAAGTTTGTTTCTTTATTCTTCTCATCTCTATTTCTCCAACATTTAGTTGTGTAGGTGGTGCTGCTGTATGAACTTGGGTGTTTGCACATGCCAGGGAAGTGCTCCATCTTCAGTGCCATCACTTCAATCCCTGTGTAAAGGGACTATTAACAATTTAAACATGACTTTTTTTGAACATCTTGGTAATACAGCTAATGTTTTTTACTTGTTTCCTGTTAGAAGGAGAAACAGATTCTTCTTGAATTGCTGTAATATATATATATATATATATATATATATATATATATATATATATATATATACACACACACACACATATATATATGTATATATATATATATATGCATGCATACAAATTCCCTAAATAGTACATATGAATAGTTTTCAAATATTAGAGGGATGAAGGAGGGAGAAAAAGTAAATATTTTTCCATTTTGGTCACAAATAACACTGTCTTGTATTGGAACACATTTCATTTCTATCATGAAGTACGCAGGTGAAACCAACTTTTTTTATTTTTAAAAAAGGATTCATTTGAAATGTTTACCAGGTGTGAGCATGGGAGTATTTCATATTAAATCCAGAAGTTCTCTACATTCCCAGGCCTTTTTTTTATTGATGTTGTTTCAAAGCATGGTCTCACTTATTGGGCAAAGTTGTCTTCAAAGTTGCAATTTTCTTCCTTCAGCCTCTCAAGTCATTGGAATTATAGATGGGCACACTACATCTTCTTGCAAAATGAGTCTGAAATGACTCAACCTACATTGAGAAATAAGAAGCCTGGTGTTCCATTTTCAGAATGTAGTCTTATAAAAGGAAGCCATCTTAGGCCAGGAACCATGTAATCAGGGATAATTCATTGTTAAACTCCTTATCAGATATCCCATTACACCTGTGGCTCTATTCTGTACCTGACCCAATTTTATATTAACCAATCATGCAGATTGTACCCCTGAACTCCTCCAATCAGAGTAAAGGATAGGATTGCATCAGTTTGGAGAAATAAGCAGGCAGTTTGCCTGCCCAGATGTGCTTGATCTCCTTTGTGAGTGCACCCTATTGCAGAAATAAAGTTTGTCTTGCTCACCCACTTCTGGGAAAGTGTTTTATCTTCTTACAGCACCTCAGAATTTGTAATAATTTTCGTTCTTACAAATTGGTGCCCAATGTGGGGCTCCATACATCATCAAGGGGGGTCACAGGATCATCCTCTCCTTAAAGGAGACCATCCCACTGCCTTGTAATGGTGTTCTCAGCCAGTCAAAGAACTATGAGATCTCAGACTAACAAAGGACCCAAGATCTGAGGTGGGTCAGAAGTGGATCAGCAGTGCAGGGAAAGGGTCCAAGCAAGTACCATGTGGAACAGGTAACTTCAAACTTGAAACAATGGTAGGATTATCTCAGGTTTGAGAAATTAGTACTTCCATAGTGCTCAGAACATCCCATAGGTTGTGCAAGTGTGCCTGAGACATGCTGTGAGTACACAGCACAGTGCTGGTAACCCCAGAGAGGAGCATGCTGGAAATGGAGGAAGTGGCTGGGGGAGGAAACTTAAGGAACCTTCATTCAGGAGTTCAGGTATAAATTACAACTCTTGGAAGGCAAATACAAGACCATTTGAGGTGTAGGGAATGGGATGGGAAATGAAAATTCTACTCTAGTGAAAGAAGATGTCAGAAGAGAGGAAAATCATAAAAATTGCTTAGATAGCCCTTTGGGCTACATGTTAAAATTTTGGAAAGATAGTCCTAGGAAAGAAATAAAAAAAAAATGGCAGTTTTAAATCCATGCCTCTGGCTATAGTACTTAAAAGACTGTTTATTCTTGTAAGATGAAATTCTGCTAACTTCCTCCCTCATGCTAGATAACTGGAGGGGACCTGTCTGCATTCTTGCTTGGGACAATGAAGGTATAGGCCTAAATTACTGGGACTAAATATATAAAATGGATAGTGCACCCAGGAACTTTGGGGAACACCCTAATTCCTGAAGCTTCCCTCTTCTCTTTAGTTGGGCTGGATGAAGGAAAATGGAAGGATAACATAAGAACAAGTCTTCTTTTCCTTGGGAACTATTTTCCTGAGGATCTCATGGACTACTATATTCTTTAACTTTCTGGACTAACACTGATCTGATTGAAAGTGCACTCTGGTATGTTTCATGTGCTTCTTTACCAGGGTAAATATGGCCTTTTTTAACTTCTGCATTTTCTGAGCTCATGTATTTTTTTCTTTCCTCCAAAGACAGAGGTTTGTGGTAGTAGCAAGCAATGAGTAGCGAAATGCTTGACAAGGCCACAGGTTTACTCTTGAAGTTTGGTTTAAGCTACTGTCAAGGCAGATAAGCTGTGAAACAACATTGGTACACAAATGTTGAGGATAAGCAAAGGCAAAAGAGGGAGATGTCTCAAGAACAAAGGATCTATGGGACTATCTCTTCACAGGACCCATAAAAGTGGAGATGAACCTAAAAGCCACTTTTTGGCACCAGGTGTCTCTTGCTAGCTCAGAAAGGGGTATTCTTTAATAAAGCAGGTGCACTGAGGTAACTTTTGAGGGCTATTGACCCCAATGTCCACATTAACATGGGATTGACTTGTAAATGAAGCCCCCCTAAATAGGATGGCCAACAGGATATTTCTGGAGAGGACCAACTAAAGTCAAAAACATGAAGGAGGACTTGAGCACCTCATTGGTGAAGGTTGCTAAAGGAGGACTCCAGTTTTCAAATCAACCAAAAAATAGCAATCCATTTGGAGACAGCAATGGCTCCATTGTCATTCTCCGCTCAGAGAAGGTGCACTCTCCCTCTTGAGAGTGCACAATGCTTGAAACTTGTTCTACTTTTATTTATTTCATCTCTCTTTCATTTATAATAAAATTCTCTTGCATGACTTTTTCTTTCTGACTTTAAATTTTCTTTTGTTGGAATACAAGAACCGAGGTTTGGAGTTTCAACTGCCTGGTTTCCTGTGACAGAAGGACAGAGAGAAAGAGAGGACAGAGCAAAAAGAAGGATAGAGCAAAAGAGAGAGAGAAAAGGAGAGAATCAACATTATTATTACATTTTCATGTGAATTTTTGCTCAGACACATTATCGAGTAGGTGATACTTTCGTTCAAATCCACATCCTTATGCATGCCAGGCAAATGCTGTAACTACTGAGCAATGGCTCCATCCTGAGTTTGTGATTTTTATGGTGAAATTCAACATTGATATTTTTTTCAATTTGTCTTTTTTTCCTAATTATAGAAGTTTTTTTTCAGCCTCTGACCTTCCTGCTGTCTTTACTCTGAGGTCAGTGATTCAAAGCTCTAAAATCTTTGTTTTCTATTGGTTTTTATGTATGTACACACATCTATATTGTATGTTTGTGTGCATGTGTGTTCTGTTTGTTTTATGTTATGTCATTAATGCTGGTTTGTGGATGTTGATTTCTTTTCCTCTCAGAATCAAAGAATGAAATCAAGGGACACTGAGGCAAGTAGAGCAAACAGAATTTATTTAAGAAAGCATAGGAAGAAAAAAGACTTCTCCAGGAGAAGGGAGTCTGAAAACTCAAAGAGGTGGTAGCTCCTCTTAAAGTCTCTCAAGATTCTCCCCTTTGCCTTCCCTCCCCCATTCCTAGGATCAGGGCTCAGAAGCTTTGGTCTAGTCTAGTCTTCTGTTCTGGGCCCATTAGCACTTTTATTAGCTGAGTAGCTTCCTTTGTTCAGACACCTTTGTTAGCATTGGTATGTTGTAACAGCAGATGATTTTGACCTTTAAAAAAAAGACTGTCAGCAAATTTCCTCCCTACCAAACCCCATCATTCTACCTACACTGACTGCTTGACTTGTCCCCTGTTTGAGTGCATGTGTGTTATGTTTGTTTTATATTATGTCAACATGATATCAAATTGGCTCATAAATGAGTGCTCATAAATTAAAAAAAAATGGATCCAAGTAACTTTTAGTTCATGTGACTTGACTTAAACAAAGGTTCAATTTAAATAGGATAACCAGATAAGAGTAAAGGTCTGCTTAAAATTATTGTTCTAAATGTTTTTCTAGGTCATCAATCAATAGAATGTTGGTTTCTATGAATGTTTAAAATGCAATATTTACTGCTTCTAGGATTTTTCTTCAGAAGGGAAGAAATAGCTTATGATGTTTTACTATACTTGTCTGATGTATTGATTTTACAAAGTTAACTTTTAAAAAGGAGAAAATTAAATATAATATAAATGGTACTGATTTCCATCAATGTGTTTGTTAAAGGAGACATCTAATTAATTTGCCAAGATAAAATGCTAAAATTTCAATAGCTGATATAATTTCAAGTATTCCTTGCTTTAAATCTATAAGATGGCATTTGAGTTTACTAAATGTGCTCTTATAAATTGGTAAATGAAGAAAAATGGTTTAAGGATCATTTCACCAAAAACTAGGTTAAAATTCTAATAGGTGTAATTCTATATGCAAAGATGAAGAAAGGTCTCAGGTGTGTTTCAATTACAGTACTGTAAATAGCATAAAGTATTTGATCTTATTAAGAGGAGCAGTTGTAAAAATTCAGAAATTTCATGAAGATTATTTCAAAAGGCAGTAAGGTCTGCATTTATGAAAGTACAATAACTCAATAAAAATTTTTAAAAATGGAGTGAGGGATCTTGGGAGACAATTAACAATGTAGCATACTCTTTACCACCCCACCACACCAATATTCCAAATAATAATTATGAAATCATTTAATTTTGGACAATTCACAATCTAAACATTATATCCTTTCTACAGGTGAAATATAGAAGAATCAAGAGATTTGGGTATGGGTGATGTGTGGGTAATTCTGGTTTGGAAGCAAATGCATATCATATCTTTTTTTTATATACATGTAAAATTGCATCATAACTCAACTCCTTAATAAAATATTTTTGAAAAAGAAAGGGTAAAAAAAGAGAGACATAAGAAAGTTAAAGGTTGGAAATACTTTGGTACAAAAATTAGAATGAAAGAAATGTTTCTGAATGAAAGAGTATTTTGTGTGATAAAGTAAGCAAACTATAGAGTGTTTATGTAAGTTGCAGAAAGCTGGTGTAAGGTAAATCTAGAGTCTGCATGTGATTAATAAAGTACTGCTAAAGTCAAATATTAAGGTATTGTTTAACATGAGTTTCTTAAGACATTGATCTGTTCTTATTTATGAAGATAATACCTGATGATAGTCTTATTTATTTAGGAAAACTAAATCTCAAAGGAATTAAAGCTTGTACCCATTTTAAGTCTTTTAAAAATTATTTTATAACTTATTAAATAAACAATCATTTTTAGATGACTGTAACATAGTTCATACTTAAATATATGTGAAATATTATGTAAGTCTGTAGAATGGAAGTTTATGTAGGATTACAGGTAAAATAAAAAACAAGTGCTCTCCTTTATGCATTGTACTTGGTATGGGAAAATCACCTTGAGACATGGAAAAGTTAGCAGTAATAGTAGTTAGAATGTTTGAGTCAATCAAGGGAAAACTGCTTTTTTTCTTTTAAGATCAGTTTGACATCACACGATGCTAGTCAGTAGGGTCTGGCAACATGGATCCAGAGGCAGGTACTCCATTCTGCTAAGCAAGGCACCATATTCTTTCTATTGATGCCTGAGACACAAATCAAAGGCAGGACACAACCAGAATTTCCCACACTCATTTCCTAGGTTTGAGAGAAGGGAGAGGATGGCCGATTGAAGTGTGAACTTCCTATTAAAAGAGCAAACCTAACTACCTTTTTTTTTCATTGAGAAATTTATTTGTTGAACAATCATACAAATTTTAACAAAATAGTATATAATGTATATAGATTCTGAAAATTGGATTTACCCCCATGAGTGCCCCCCAATTACCCACCCTTATCCCTCCCTTCCCCTTCCCACATCTCTAAAAAAAGTATGAGGTTGTGTAACATTACATGATATCTGGATTTAAAACCTGATATTAGACCACTTCTCTTAATGGCCAGGGTCTAGTTCCAGCCTCCACCAATGAGTGAAGACATTCAACCCTTGGTTTTCTGGGTTATGCTGATTTCACTCAGCATAATTTCTTCCATAGCCATCCATTTACCTTTAAAGGCTGCAATATCATTGTTTCTTACTAAGTTTTTACTCTTTCCTCTTCTTCCACTCTGAGAAAATTCAGCTCTTTTCCTTAGGCTTTGCTTTCTTTTATTTTCTTAAAGTCAAGTCTGTCTTCTGTGCTTGTGCTTCATTCTTTGTCTCCAGGGTACAGGAACCCAACTTCCACCATACCGGCATCTGATAGGGGTGCATCCAGGATATGGATAAGATCATCACCGAGGTAAGCTCTCTGCAAGGTGCAGCTTGCATTTTTCTGTTTCTTTCTTTCTGGAGGAAAATAAATTTGGCATCCATCAGTCACTTAAACACAATTAGCATGACCACCACTCTTAAGTCTCAGATGACAGGTTTCAAGTTATTTTACTGTTCCTAAGCACCTGCTTTCAGGTCAGGCTTGTTAGAGTCTGTAAGAGACACTTCCAACTTCTCTATCTCAGCTTGGAGTGTGTCTGGCATTACTAGACAGTTGTCCCTGATCCTGCTCAAATAAGGATAAGAGGAGTTGAGTGAAGGATTGAAGCAACTGAGGGATTCTGGCCAAGGCCACTCACTGGTGGATCTTAAAGGCTTCCCCCAGACATCCTCTCCCAACAGACCTTTGGAGAATCCTAAAAGTAACCAATCAATTGAACAGTGCTGAGTGAATGATCCAGACATACACCTCCATATGAGCCAGACTCTTCTTCCAATTCTCGTACCTCCTGAGCACCACTTTTCCTCACCAATCAGACTCTAACCATTGATAAAAGGATATTTTACATAGATTGGACCATAAAAGAGCCTAAGTCCCCTCTGTTCATAAACAGGGACTTTACAAACTTGCAGGAAGATAATTGTGCTTTTATTTTATGGATAAACTCTCTTTATACATGGGGCACTTGACAGTCGGTATCATGGCTGCTGATCATATGACTCAGGTGACAGGCATGTTATCCAGGTAAGACTGATCTCCCTTCACCTAGGCATTGGGAATGTTGGTCCTGCCTTACTCCAGTTTCCTTTCAGTGGGAGAAAGTTGGTTTGTGGGCCAAAGGAAGTCTGGAGACAATTGAAGTGGATAGACTAGGGGGACTCTCCAGAGCTACAAGAAGGTCTCATGTCCTGAATCAGGCCCTTCAAGGGCATCAGCATTAAACACTAGCTGGTTCTCTTTGTTTCTGATTGGCTTGGCCCAGTGGTGGAGGGCACCCTTACTCAATGAATCTTGGATTCCAGGACAAAGTCCTGGTCTGATCTAAGGTTTTTAGGAAAGAGATGACCAATTAATCCCCAGAGTGGGAGCCAAGGAGTCTCTCCCTCTTCTGAAATGATTCTACTCTGTCTGTCCCTGATATCCACCTCTTAAATCCCATTGTGAGGGATGCCAAGATAGAGCTCCCCTAACCTTGATGTATTTCTTCTGCAATCTCCTCATTTGGCAGGAAGAAATCAAAAAGGTTTGCCTAAAAGTAAACCACCTCTCGTCTCTCCTAGTTCAGGAAGTCAAATTTTTTTATCTTCTCTTGTGGGGAATCTCACCCACAGCATGAATAGGCTCGCAACTACAAACTGAGGAACATATTATAAAACCATGGGCGTGTGAGTATGAGCACTAAAGGAAAGAGAATCATATCAGGCAAAATTTAAGGGCACAATGAATTGGCAAATGTCCTCCCTTAGATGTTAGGCTGCTTCTCTACAATGAGACATTAAGTGTAATAGTGGCCAAGTGAATATCAGTAATGACAACAAGCCTAGATTCCCTTAAGGTTTTTGGCATGTGGTAAACAAAGGCCATTGAATCCTCACTGGTAAGACAGCAATAAATCCAGCAGGTTTAGGGAAAAGAGACATGAATTACTGATGATCAGAAGCAAATTCTGATAAGTGTTTCCACAGGTGGGAGCTTCATTCTCAGAAATTATGCCAGGACTCCACTAGCCTGCCTAACCACAAATGTCCAAGATAAATATCTCATTTTTATGGATAAGCTTTAATATCATTTTGCAGCTTAGTTTGTTTGCAAAAATGAAGGAAATGCCTGCTAGTTACCTGTCTGACAGCCATCTAAAATGCAAACTATATGAGCTAATGCCTAAACAATTTTAGACCAGAGGGGAAAAAAAGACTTGAAGTGCTCCTTTTAAATTCAAGTGGCTGTGAGGCCTATGGGACTATGCTTACTCTTTTCCTGCACTCTGATTCCAGCAGGAGAGATAGAAGGAAAGGATCTGGAAAAACCGGCTGCTCTAGGTTCCAAGCCTTTACAGTGTTATAAACGAAATCAAACACGTGGTCAGGTATGGGTGAGAAAGAGAGAAATTTTACTTTGGCCAAAGGATGAAAGAAAAATGCATGCCTAGCAAGGAAGTGAGGGGTTTTTAATCCAACCTGAGGCAACACAGCCCTTCACCCTAATTTAGGAGCTCAGGTGCACAGTCTGTGTGATTGCCTGTGATTTGGTGGAGGCAGGTGCAAGAGGAAGTAGTTGGTGACTGGGAGAGGAAGGGGGTGGGGGTTGCCACACACGTGGTGAAGGTAGTAGAGATTCCAAGTTCATGAGAAGAAGAGCTGGGTACCAGAAGGGGTCCTTGGAAATAGGTGGGTATACACAGGTGGGGGAGTTATTATCTTCAAAAGGGAAGGGAGCACATTAAAAATGAAGAGAGATCCCAAATATGTAAGCTTATGCTCCATCTCAAAGCCCTTCAAAAGGAAGAGTCTAACCCCAAAGCCAGCAGAGGACAAGAAATAATCAAGATCAGAGCTAAAAATCAATGAAATTGAAAACAAACAAAAAAACAATAAAAAGAAGTGATGAAACAAAGAGCTTGTATTTTGAAAAAATAAACAAGAGAGAGAGACCCCTAATGACTCTAATTAAAAGGAGAGAATGAATCAAATAATAAAATCTCCAATGAAAA